>CAUYRH010043771.1:0-55083 GCA_963574655.1 Perodicticus potto | reverse complement strand
TTATATAGTGATTAAGAAAATGCCATGAAGGCTATCTCTCACAGTACAATCAAAATGTTTCTGATTGTATATGAAGCACATTCTGCCCTATGATTGCACCAATGTACACAATTATGATTTAATAAAATTATTAAAAAAAATTAAAAAAATATAAAAAATAAAAAAAAAGAAAGAAAGGAAAAGAAAGTTGGCCAGGGGCAGTGGCTTACACCTATAATCCTATAACTCTGGGAGGCCAAGGAGGGCAGATTGTTTGAGCTCAGAAGTTTGAGACCAGTCTGAGCTTGTCAAGAACAAGATCCCAACTCTACTAAAAATAGAAAAAATTAGCCAGGTGTTGTGTTTCACACCTGTATTCCAGGCTACTTGGGAGGCTGAGGCAAGAGGATTGCTTGAGCCCAAGAGTGTAAAGTTGCTGTGAGCTAGGATGATGCCACAGCACTCTACCTGGGGCATGGAGTTAGACTGCATCTCAAACAAAACAAAACACCCATCATGTAAGACACAGGTTTCTGTTGTCAGAAAGCTTCCAATTCCTGCAACATCAAGACAGTGTGTGGTTCCATAAGACAAAGAAATATGCTAAGTACAAATAAAAATTGCCATATATCTAGAAATATTTATTTTTCTAAATTGAGCAATTAGATTTTTTAAAATAATGATTTGGTTTACCAAAACTCCTATGAAGAAAACAAAACACATTAACAATCTGTTTTAGATGTCACATAGGACAGAAAGATTATAAACTTGACTTTTCTTCCTTTGTTGATTTTGAAGTTGAGGATTTTAACCCTGATAATTATGGTAATATAATTCAGAATTTACATTTTCAAATAAGATTGGGATTTGTGTTATAGTTTATTATATTAATATAACACAAGATTATAATATTGGAATGCTAGCTATTCAATGACTTTGTTGAATTTTTTAACAAATAAATTAACCTTGGTTTATATACAAACATGAACTACTCTCAAACATTAAATGATTAAGTAAGTATGTGCTTCATTTCAGAGTATATGCATTTTTATTACTTCTAAAGCTTTCATTCTGTTATGTTTATTATTTTTGTATACATAGTATTCTAATAGTTAAACTTGTATTCCCTTCAACCATGAATATGTGTCATATTGGCATGATATTTGAATAAGATTTCTATAATTAATTTAATTGTTGATTATGTAGAGGTTTGAGAATGGGTTTATAACAGTTAATGTAAAGGCTATATATTAAAAAATGAGTATAAGTATTTTATGTGGTCATCTATTTGCTTAATGTGTGTGAAGATACTCAGAATATAAAAAGAAATACATTCCAAGCTGTTCATTACTGTGTTAATGTGTTTTTTGAAATGTCTGTACAAGTAAAATACTTTTAAATACTTAGAGAAATGAAACTAAAAGCTCTTTGGAAATGAAAAAGAAATTTAATAGGGTAAATATTGGCTCTTATTATCTATATGAGAATATCATTTGGTTTCCCAAATACTTTATTATAATTCTTAAAGATATATAGTGTATGTATATATATATATATATCTGCTAAGTTAGAAATTAGTTATGTCATGCACATCTATTTAATTTAGACCTAACATAATGTCATAGACTGATGACATCATTTAGGAATGGTTATATACAGCATAGAACAAATGCATTACCTCATGTAGATCTCATTTTTGTGGTGGTAGGACATACCATCCACTCTATTTACATTTTTCATGATTACAATATATTGTCATTAACTATAGTTGATTTGCTGAACAATAGATCTCTTGAAATTTATTCCTCCTATCTAATTGTAATTATGTGTCCTCTGACCTAGATCTTTCCATCTTCCCCTCATCTTCACCACCACAGTTGGAAAACCTATTTTTATTGTATTCTCCACTACTATAAGATCAAAATTTCAGAAGTTACATATGAGTGCAGTCATATGGTATTTGATTTTCTATACTTGGCTTATTTCACTTAATACAAGGTTCACAACATTTATCCAATTTGTCATAAGGGCAGAATTCTCTTCATTTATATGTCTGAATAGCATTCCATTATGTACTACATTTTATTTATTCATTCATTTGTTGATGAACAGTTAGGTTGATTTCACATCTTGGCTATTGGAAGAAACATGGAAATTCAGATATCTCTTTGACATACAGATTTAATCCCCCCTATTTCGTTGTTTTTTTTTTTTTTTTTTTGAGACAGAGCCTCAAGCTGTCACCCTGGATAGAGTGCCGTGGCATCACAGCTCACAGCACCCTCCAGTTCCTGGGCTCAAGCGAGTCTCTTGCCTCTGCCTCCCAAGTAGCTGGGACTATAGGTGCCCGCCACAACGCCCGGTCATTTTTTGGTTGCGGCCGTCATTGTTGCTTGGCGGGCCTGGGCTGGATTCGAACCCACTAGCTCAGGTGTACATGGCTGGCGCCTTAGCCTGTTGAGCCACAGGCGCTGAGCCAATCCCCCCTATTTCTTTTGAGAAAGAGTCTATCCACTCACCTTGGGTAGAGTGTCATGGTATCATAGCTCACAGCAACCTCAAACTCTTGAGCGCGAATGAACTTTCTGCACGAATGCAGAATGAACTCTGCATAGTACCATAGCTATGTACCATAGCCTCCCAAGTAGCTGGGACTGCAGGTGCCCACCACAATGCCTGGCTAATTTTTCTATTTTTAGTAGAGACCAGGTCTTCCTCTTGCTCTGACTGATCTCCAACCCCTGAGCTCAAGCAATTCATGCACCTCAGTCACTTAGACTGCTGGGATTGCATGAGCCACTGTGTCTGGCCAGTTTCCTTTTTGTATATACACCCAGTTGCAGAAGTGCTGTATTATATGATTGCTCTATTTTTCATCTTTTCAGGAGCTTCCATAAAGTCTTTCATAATGGCTGCACTCACTTACTGTACAGGATTCTCTTTATTCCACATCCTTACCAACATTCCTTATCTTTTGTCTTTTGGATAATAGCCATTCTAACTGGGGTGAAGTAATATCTCATTGTGCTTTCACTTTCCAGTTCCCTGATGATTAATGTTGTTGGGCATTTTTCCATATACCTTTTGGGCATTTGTATATCTTCATTTGAGAAATGTCTGTTCAAAGTACTCAACGTGGCCTACAGATTCAATGCAATACCCATCAAAATATCAAAAACATTCGTCACAAAATTAGAAAAATATTCTAGAATTTAAATGGAACCACAAAAGACCCTGAATACCCAAAGCAATATTGAGCAAAAGAACAAAATTGGAGACATCACACTACCTGACTTCAAAAATATATGATAATAATATGGTATCCAAAGCCATATCATACCAAGTATGACACTGGCATAAAAATAGGCACAGAAACCAATGTAATAGAATAGAGACCCCCAGATGTAAATCCACATCTTTATAGTTAGCTGATTTTTGATAAGATTGCCAAGAACACAAACTGAGGAAAGCACACTCTCTTCAATAAATGGCTTTGAGAGAACTGAATATGCAGAAGAGTAAAATTAGTGTCTTTTCTTTTTTGTAGTTTTTGGCCGGAGCTAGTTTGAACCCACCCCTCTGGCATATGGGGCCGGCATCCCACTTCTTGAGCCACAAGCACCGCCCTGAAATTAGCGTCTTATCTCTCAGCATATAAAAAAAATCAACCAAAATGGATTAGTGACATATATATATAAGACCTGAAACATTGAAACTACTAGAAGAAAACATTGGGGAAATGCTTCATGACAACGGCAAGGATTTTTTGGATAAGACCTCAAAAGCATAGGCGTCAAAAACAAAAACAGACAATTGAGATTATAAGGAACTAAAACACTTTTGCACAACGAAGGAGGTAACCTATAGAGTGAAGCCACAACCTACAGAATGGGAAGGAATATCTAGCATTTATACATCAGACAAGGAGTTAATCAAAATATGCAAAAGACTCAAACAACTACATAGCAAAAAAAAAAATATCTTATTGAAATATAGACAAAACATTTTATTTTTCTATATGTTAGCTATTGATTGGAGAGATGTAAAGGAACCTTTTTAAAAAATCTAGTTTCAATCTTATCTTTTTAAGAAAAACATGTTTTTAGGTCAGAAAATATGTATATGGATACATCTCTCTACCTGAAATACATACAACATAAAATCAACTTAGATTCAAACTAATATACTGGGTATCAAATAATTGTATATGGAAGTGAATTAGTTATAGGAAGAATTTATAAAAATTAAAATGACTGTCTTTCAGTTAATGATTTAAGCAGAACAAAAGCAAACATCCTCCATTTTATTAAACAGGAATTCCTTCTCGTACAATGTTTTGTTTTTTAATGAAACATACATACTACTGCCAGAGAGGCTCCCTAGGTCCACAGTTTTATCTGTGACAGTTCTGTATCCAGACCCAGTACCATAGATTTATAATACCCTGTCAATTTGAAACACTGCACTTGTATTTCCATGGTCATTACCTTTTAAAACTCAATGAGTTTCTAGTTTTATTAGCTTCACTTCTTTCTTGGGTCATATGAATCTGTGGAACTCTAGACAGTTGTTGAATACTTACAAAGAACGTATTGCAATTTTGAGCTCATAAGAAAGTTGAGATTGTCATAATTCTAGATCTTTTTGTAGGAAAACAATCTTAGGTTGAAAGATTATACAGATATATTGGCTTAGCATCTATCTGTCTGCATATATTTTATTTAATACCTATATATGTACATATACAAATATACTTTTTATTCCTTCTTTTTAAATATATCTATGAGTTCATTTGATTTTTATTTTCTGCAAATGAAACAATACCATTTTAGCTTTATATATCCTCTAAGTAACCTGTAGCTCTTTATAGATATATTTCTCACAATGTTCTAAATGATTTCTAATAAATTACCATTTAGCGCTAATCTAATACATATTAACAGTTTGAAAGCTAAATAGTAAATTATCAGTTTTTTTGTTGGTTTGTTTGTTTGTTTGCAGTTTTTGGCCGGGGCTGGGTTTGAACCTGCCACCGCCAGCATATGGGGCTGGCGCCCTACTCACTGAGCCACAGGTGCCACCCAAATTATCAGTTTTTATACATTATGTGGACATAGTTACTTGTAAATATTTGATTTTGTTTATTCAATCAATTTTAGATAAAATTCTTGGAGCACAAACTGAAATATTTTTCTTTTCTTAAAACTAGCTTCCACAAACAGAATTAGCCTTATCTAGCCTTTGAGTGGTGTGAGAATTGTGGGTGTCAATTAATTATTTAATGTTAAAAAATCATTTACAGAAATACTTTATAAAAAAAATCCTTAATTCTGACCTTTCTTGATTTCAAATACCTCATATTAGAAAGATAATAATGTGTGCTATATGTGTGTTTATAATGAAATAATATAATTAAATAGAAATCTGGGCACTAATATATGTGTTACTATCCCATTAATTGCTAGCTGTTGGTAACAATAGTAGTTCTTGATAAATGGCACTAAATAGTAGTTGTTATTAATATCTGGTGTTTCTGTGCAACATACTAAAAATGTAACCCTTGGAGTCAGAATACTTATGTTCAAATGTTGACCCTGCCATATATTTGACTGTGTAAGTTCTTGCATACATCTCAGCCTCATAGAATCTCAGCTTTTATATCTTCACAATTGTAATCTAAATAAGAATTCTTCTGGTATATAATTTTTCAATTCAATCATAATTTTAAAACCATTCTTTCTATTCTCTCTTTATTATTCTTTAACATTTTCTGATTCTCCCTTTCATTTCTGATGGTTTGGGTTCCATGGCTAATTGCTGTAATCTCACATCTCTCTCTATTTTCTGGAACCATTCTTAATATATCATTCAGATCTAATAAAACTTCAACCCTAAAATCTATCAAAACATCTCACGATAAACTATAAATATACACAATTTTTATTTATTAATTATATCTTGATGCTGGGAGAAAACTAGAAAAGTAACATGAAGACTATGGAAAGCAAAACAAAACAAAAACATCCAATCTTAGATCAATTTCTTGTAAATAAATTCAGCTCCTAATATTTTCCACCTTTTAAAAATGAACTCCATCCATACAGTAGAATAGATTAAAGAAAAATCTTGGTGTCATTTTTCACTTTGCGCTTGCTCTTACACTTCACCTCCAATCCGTCAGCAAAATCTATAAGCTCTGAAATAAATCCAGAGGCAGTAAAAAATTGCTGTAGATATCTGTACCACTTGGTCTCCCTAAATCTAAGTAAATACATGCTGCTACAACCTGGCTTTCCTCATATGGTTCATCTGGAGAGTGGACACAAATAATTCCTTTATCATCCCACAGGACTCAGCTGAAGTACAGGACCTCTACTGTCCTGCCTGTGGTTGGAGGTTTAGAGGTTAAGCAGTCTGAGAGACAATTAAACTGTCAGGATGGTGGTTTGCTTTTTGCTCACTCTCCCTCTGGATGGGAAGATGAAAAGAAGTTATCATGACAATAGGCAGCAAACCCCACTCCCCCAACTGAGAGGCAGGGTAGCTATGACTCATGAGCTCTTTGCAGAAGGGGTTAAAACCAGAAATCAACAGGGGTGAGGGCACAATGAGCTCCCAGGGCTTGGTGCTTGCAGAAATCATCAGACACACAGCGGAGAAGGCTGTGCTGTCTCCCAGGCAGGAAGTCAAAAGAACCCCCCCCCCCATTATTCTCTCCAGGCAGGACTCTCCTGCTTTCTTGCCTTTCCACACTCACCTGCGGAGAAGGTTAAACTTCTTCGCGTTCCGATAGGGAAGCACGCAGAGGCAATACTCATAAGGTGTAGAAATCTAAAGGGACTTTATAGGTGCCAGATAAATGTTTTTTTGTTGTGAAATGTGTAACTGGCCCTTATGGCTTTTACATACGTGTACTTTAAGTGCTCATGAAGAGCCGAAGGAGATTCTCACGGGGCTGCCGTGTGTGGCCAGGTGATTCCCATGGGGTCCAATAGAAAAATACAGAATTCTGGAAGGTGAAAGAAAACTACAGTCCCAATTAAGAAATTAAAGTTAGCAGGACTAATAAGAGATGCACTACTGAATACAGCAGGCCCACGGGGCCAATGACAACATTGACAAGAGCTGGAACGTTACAGTGGAATATAATCAACGGAATTCAGTTTTGGTTCGTGTAGCCCCAGATGTTCCATATCACGTGAATGTAACTGTATCCAGTGCAGAATTTGATGGCACATAACGTGTTGTCCTGGAAATTTCTAAAAAAATTCTTTTTCTATTTCACTGGCACTTGAGGAACAAAACTAATTTATATTTATATGACGAGTCCTCTGATACGTATCTGCAGGGCACCCACACAGATTCTTAAACTTCTCTTCCTTTTGCTCCTACTGGGGATTCAAAACGTGGCGCCAAGTCCGTGTCCTTCGAGGCCCAAAGCCTTACCATATAGTGAGGTCCAGCTGATCCGCAAGGCAGCGGCCACAGTCAAGCCTCAGTCTCTCTCTGCCCGTAGGATAATCGGGTCTCCTTGGGGGAAGTGTACATGAAAAACTCTCACAAAATTCAGAGTTCTACTCACCAACTATGGTTTTGGAGTCTCCTGTGTTGTGACTTTGAGGGAAGAAAATGAGTTCCCCACTACTGGCATTTAATTTAACAGAGGGAAGGGCCAACATGGCTGACTAGAGACATCAGTCTCTGCATCTAAGAAAGAAGGAAAAGTTTTAGGTTAAAACAAACAAACAAACAAAACCCATGGCTCAGGTGCAATTCTGAAACATTCCAGAACCAACTGGAGATTCCACAGGAGGAGACTGCAAAGAAGAACAAGAAGGAGCAAAATTTCTTAAGAGATCAACCCTGAGAGCCTTACAGCCCTGTGGAAAGGGGAGGTATAAGTTTGCTTTCTTCCTCTCTTTCTGGAGGACTGCAGGCTTCCGAGCTCCTGGAGAGCTTCTCTACTCTCACAAGCTTAAAAGCTACTGCCATCAGTGAACGGGAAGTTTTTTTGAAAATAAAACCCTGGGCTGCCAGGCCGCTCCAGGTCGGGCCTCCTCACCACCCATCTGCCGTGAGAAGGCAGGTGCCATGCTGCTTCTCCATCCACTTTATCCTCCCCAGGGAGCTTCAGCTCTTCAGTCTTTGTGTCCCCACATTAACATTTTTCAACTCCTGTCCAGACTGCAGTGGCCACAGAGGGCCAGGGGTTCCTGGGGAACCGTGTGATCCAGAGCTTGGACCGTCCCGGCTGGCTGCATTCTGGATGGGGGACAAGAGGGAGCTCCAGAGACCGACGAAAACCTAGAAAAGTTCAGCATGGCCTCCAAGTCAAGGACTCAACACGACTCGACTTCACGTCAGAAATGAAAACAATGTAACCTAATCATTATACCCTCATAGTACTCTGAAATTAAAAAAAAAAAGAAGACGAATCTTACCTCCGACAGAAGTGGCCCAGCTCCAGGGCCCACACTGCTCAATCCTCAGCTGGGAGCACCTGGGAGCACCTGGCAGAGGGCAAGGCCTAAACCTGCAGGATAAAGCTTTTTTATTACACGCACACCAAGTAGAACTCCACTGTGTGTGTGTGTATATATTATATTTTATTATTACGTATATAATGATATATCCATGAACATTATTATATTCTAGGACATTTTATGTCTTTGTATTGGCTACCTGAGGGAACTTATCTAGTGCAATATTCAATACATATTAAATATTCTAGTACATACCATGAATATATGTATATATATTATATAAATTTATATATTACATTTTATTATTGCATTATATATTATATTTTATATTTCATATATATGTTACATTTTATTAATCTATTCATGTATTGGTGGGCACTTGGCTTGTTTCTACTTCTTTGCAATTGTGAATTGTGCTGCTCTAATGATTCCAGCACAAATGTCTTTTTGATACAAAGTCTTTTTTTTCCTTTGGGCAAATGTCTCGTAGTGGAATGGATGGAGCAAACTGTGGGTCTACTTTTAGTTCTTTGAGGTCTCTCCATCCTACTTTCCATAGAGGTTGACTAGTTTTCAGTGTCACCAACGATGGATGAGTATTCCTTTCTCTCTGCATCTACGCCATAATCTGTTGCTTTGGGACTTTTTGATATGTGGATTTTTTGTTTTTGTTTTTATTTTTTATGATAAATAGAAGTAATGCATCTTTCATGCTATGCCACTATTCCTTTCTCATGACTGTGGATATTCTTCTCTGTTCCCAAACTCAACACAAAACGTAGAGTGATGATCTGATGTCTGAAATCTTATTAAAAGTATTTCCTACTGTGCTATATTAAGATCCACTAGTTTACCTGACATTTTGAGTGGAAAGTTTACTTACACCTGATTTTATAACACCAAGCATTGGTTATTTGGAAAACATTAGTTTACTGAGTTAAGACACAAAGGTTGACACACTTTATTGTAAAATAAATATTTAGAAGATCATAACTGTTACTATCCTCATCAGTCTCGTCAGAAAATTCTTTGAATATTGAGAAGTCGCAATGGTGAATATAGGTTTTCCAAACCTCTACTATTAGAAAAAGACAGGGAAGTAATATTTTCTGAATAACTACGATAATTTTGAAAGAAATGGTGTCAAATATTTTCCTTTCCAGTGACAAGTTCACTTCATTCTATTTGAAAAACTGTCTGCCAATTCCCAAGTTTGAATAATCAGAATTTATCTGTCAAATGGTTTTTCAAGTGAAAATGATGTTTCTTGAAAAAACTAGCTGGTTTTGATTACAGCTAAAATCGTCGCAGATGTATTTTCTTGAGAAAACCCTGGTGCTGGCATATAAGGGGCGGAACTCCATCTAATTGTGGTATGCAGATTATGAATAAACAGTGCATAGTTTCCTAAAATTAGTAATATTAATAATTTGTACCACTTTTATTAAGAAAAGTCCTTTATAAGAGTTTTGGTTTTTGTTTTTTGCTTTCTTATTTTACTTCACATTGGTTGTTTCTTACCTCAAATATATGCTGGTGAAGAATTCAATACAATTATGCATGTGATTTGGTGCTGCTTTTTGATTCTCACCTAAGGGAACATAATTCTACCCACTGCTTTTGATCTGGAAGTGGAAATGTCAATACACTGAGGAAAGAAAATGATCTCTTAGTTTCTTTTAATTTGCCAACAAGCCTTTCAGACACCTGAGATAGTCTTAGAAATTCCAGTGTGTTTGTGGAACATACTTGGAAGACCCATGGTCCAAGATCTATCTTTACAAATTCTAGGCTAAAACTCACAGTTACTAATACACAGCTTAGATCTCGTTCATACTATATAAATCTCCTTAATGTGCTTAGATTTATATTTAGCTTCTGCTAAACTTTACCCACAAACATTTCTTCCTCATCTCCTTTATTTCTTGGGTTGCCTGTATTTTCTGTTTAATTCTCATGTTATCTTGCTTTATCTTTTACAGTAAGTAGATTAAATACCTCATCTTGGCCAGGTGTGTTGGCTCATGCCAATAATTTGGGGCACTTTGAGAGGCCAAGGCAGGAGGATTGCTTGAGGTCAGGACTTTGGGATCAGCCTGAGCACAAGCGAAATCCTGCTTCTAACAAAAAATAGAAAAATTAGCCAGGTGTGATGGTGGGCACCTGTAGTTATAGGTACTCAGGATGCTGAGGCAGCAGGATTGAGCACAGAAGTTTGAGGTCACAGTGAGCTATGAGGACACCACTGCATTCTAGCTAGTACAGCAGAAAAGACCCTGTCTCAAAACAAAAAAGCAAAAACAAGCAAGCAAACAAACCCCTCTCCTCTTATCCTCAACTTTTGTCAAGGTAAGGACTATGAAACTCTGAGCACCCCTTTCATAGTCCTTAGTTTCTTGATATTCAGATTTTTATAGAAAATATCTATAGAATATTGATCAGCACATTTATCTTGGTAGAAAGTGATAGGATCAAATGCTGTCCAAAGAATCAACCCCCTACCCTCTCCCACCAGATGTCCCACCTAAGAAAGGTGAATGGTCAACCCCCTACCCTTCCCCACTGGATGTCCCACCTGAGAAAGGTTAAATTGCCCACCCCCCACCCTTATAGACGCCCCACCCAGGAAAGGGAATGTCCCGAACACCACCTGCCTGACCTTTAAAACCCATGTTCGTCACTACCCATGTGTGGATTTCTTCCTGGCTTGAATGGAAATCTCACCTCACCTGCAACCAGGTGGAATAAAGATATTTTAATTGCAAAAACTAAGCCTCCATTTTCCTTTCATCTTGTGCCTTGGAATAATCTTTCATCTTTGACTCTGTTACCTTTCAGAAAGTATAAAAACAAGCAAATAATTAGATGTTTTATGACAACAATGTATAGACTGCTGTGGCTGTACATATATGAAGCTTTTAACTCAGAGCAATGGTATGGATTATGGGTGACATATAAGCGCTAGGCAATTGCTCCATTATGCCAAGGTTGCCTCTGGTAGATTTATAACGTTAACAAGCATGCACGAATCTGTTCATATTGCAAGGGGAACATAATCCTTTTATTCATTAATGTCCACTATTTTTAATAAAATGTTCACTGTGTTAGACATTTTCTGTGGGCTACCCAGAGCCAACTGTTCCCAGGTCAAGGCTAATGAAATTCCCATTTTTGTGAGGCAACAATGTGGTTAGCTACAGGGTGTAAATCATGATGAATTTAAACCCATTATGCTCATCTCATTATCTATCATCCAGATACTTATTTATCAGACTTTCCTGCTCATAGCCAGTGAGACACAAGGGAGTTTACTCTTTTTGTGTAAATTCTGAGAAGGAAAAACAAACAAAAACAAAATGCCTTGATCAAAGGGACGGTTGTCCCAAAAGTACTTGCTTAAATTGCCCATTGCTTTCCTTGTAGCCCAATAATGACATGATGCCTGTTAATTTAAGACCTGTCATCAGATGGCATGGTAATGTTTTCAGAATAGCCAAAAGAAAAAATTCCTTGATAAGTTCTGAAGGATGTTATTGAGTTGTACCAACCTGGATACTGCTTGCTATATTCTTTTAAATAACCTAGATAAAATAAAATAGTGTTTACATCTCTCTTGTTTTAATTTCTCTATTGTTGGATGTGAGTAGTTTTAGCCCAAAGCATTTTAATCCCTTAAGTATATATAAAATATTATACATGTGCACATATACGTACAAGCACAAAGATCTGAAGATTAAGTTCAGGAATTCCTCCTAGAAAAAGGACTACATACCTCACAGCTGAATATCGCTACAGTCACCTTTGAAGTACTCCCCTTGGGAAGCCGTGCACTGAAGCCAGTGCCCAGTGCACCCTTCAAAGGAATTTTGGAGCTCTGTCTGGAATGACCATCAAAGTTGTTGTCATAGTACACACATAAACATACAACAACAATAATGAATGCCACTCGGCAAGACACCCCATCCACCCGTGACACAAACACATCTGTGAGACACTGATATTCCAAGGCTATGAAAATGTACTGAGTTGTTTGTACAGTGTGGCCAACATAAGGGCACAGTGGTAAGTTTGTGAACATAATTGTCAACCTCAAATGACAACAGTTCTGATGACTATTCCAGAAAGAGTTCCAAAAATGGCTTTGAAGGGAGGATTGGTCACTGACATCAGCGCACAGCTTCCCGAGTGGAGTACAACCAAGGTGACTGTAGTGATATTCGGCAATGAGGTATGGAGGACTTATTCTTGGACGAGTTCACAAACTTAATTGTCATGCTGCTATGTGTCAATAGAGTTTTAACCATCTTTGCTCCTATGTCTTACCACTTATATAATCTCCAATTGGTGGATGTTATGCACCTTGGTTTATACGACAGTTGCTTCCCCTTGCCTTTTAATTTCCATTATTGTAGACATTTTCTTTCAAGTTTCCCCTATGAATTGGTCTCTGACCACATTGAATCTCTTAGTAATATGACTTGTATTTTACAAGTCCTTTATGTGTTTTACAGTCCTCCTGCTAAACATGCAGCCAAAGATCTGAAAATTTCTGACATTCAGGTGCTTCGTCTTCTAAATCTTTGATCTCTGTCTTTGAATCTTTCCTTTTGGAACTGCCCATTTTTAGGAGATAGGAGAAAAGAAAACTTCTGCATCATGTGCAAACCATAGTTAACCCATGAGTTCTCTCAGACAAAGTGAGTAGAAAATATCTTCTGGTGCTTTTCCTCATGCTCTGAGTGGAAAGGGAAACTAAGGGAAATTTTGGGCTTTATCCGAAAGGCTTGTAGACTTCTTCTGGCTAGGCAAGCAGCCAACTGGCCTCAACTGGCATTTTCTCACTCATTAGTCAGGGGCATGCTTCTAAAGTGCTATTCCTCCAAATTTGTGGATCAACCCTTATTAGACACACACAGAGAATAAATCAGAGAGAGAGCAGTTAGGTCCCATCTGATCTCCATCATGTCCCACTTTACCTAGAATCAGAAAGGAAAAACTTGGACAATATTCTTTCCTGTATTTCAGAACTCCCTTAACAACATATAAACCCCTTTCCCTTTAATTTATGAATTGTGTTAAAATTCTGTAATTACTGAGTTGGCCAATTTTGTTTCTGGATGTAAAGTTAAATTATTTGCAATTGTAAACACCTTTCTCTCTACACAAAAACCTGAGTTTCATAACCATAGTATTCTATAGGCTCAGAAATTTTATTTTTGGTGTCTAGAACTCAACATTCATCTTCTCTTTCTTTTTTAATTCATGTCATAAGGATTAGAGCCTCTGTAAGACCAATAATCATCTGCCAGATAGAAAAAGGCTACTTAAATATAAACCAAAATAAATAATCACAATTACATACTTATAAATAATGGAATCCATGGGCTATCATCTTCGAACCAAACATACAAATTTCATGGCAGCGGGCGGATGAAGACTGGTAACTCTTACCTTGGTCCTTAGATTTGTTTTTATTGCTAAATAAACAGAGGCTTTCCATTCTTGCTTTCAGATAATCGTTTCCATATTATCTCTTAATGTATACCCTGATCATTTTAGACTCCATATTTTTTCTTCATAAGTACCTGAATTTTGACATTTGTGGCATCATTTCTCATGTCCACTGACCTCTATGTTAACTTTTCCTTTCTTATTCAACTTGCCATGTAGATTTCTTCATAGTTTATTCTTTTAGGACATAAAGTGAGGTAGGGGTATGGAGTAATTTTTTTCCCCAGAATATTCTATCATTTGTAAAATATAAATATATATATTTCAATTTCTCTCTCATTATTCCTTTTATTTTGAGGAATGGATACAAGACTCTTAAGTTTAAATATCACTATAGTGATAAAGGGTTAAAAACATTTCTTCTAAATTTATTCCATGATTTTATTATCAATGATATAAACTTGAAGCATAGCCCATATCTATTTTTGCTTCAAAAGAGAAATTGTCCAAACCCATAAAAAGTATTTAAAGTTAATTTTCAGGGAAGTTCATTATATGTGGTGTCACTTTTCTTTTTAAAACACTCAGATAGTTTTATGCCATCATTTTCTAGTAAAATCTAATGGGTGGAAACACACAACTAAACGATTTATGCTATGCACTCAATTTCTGGAAAATTTCATTAAGAATACTATAAGAGTGGTTGAAATGTTTATTGATTTTTTTACTGGCTTTTGACTCTGTGGCAGAAACTAGTGACTTCTTAATCTATATTAATTTAATACAAAATTCTGACTAATAATGCATTCTTCAAACTGAATTTTAATAATACTTTGAGTTTCAAGGATGACAGAACAAATGAACTTCAACTCTAATTCTGAAAAACCACTTGAAAATCTTAATGGGCAAAGAAAAAAATTGCAACCTTCCTCCAAGCTATTCCATTTCTACCCCATTTTATTTGAAAATACATTGTATTTACTAATTATGTTAGTTATTCTTTTTCCTTTTTTTTTTTTTTTTTTTGGTTTTGAAACCACTAAATATTTTTATCTATTTTTATTTATTTAGATTTCTTTTTATTAAATATAAACTTTGTACATTGATACACTTAGGAGGTTCAGGGTACTGTTTCAATATACGGTGTGAAATGCTTACATTGAAATAAGTAACACATCCATCACAATTATACTCATTTCTTAATAGTTTTACCATTGCATCATGCACATTAGGTGAGGTCCCCCAAATACTTTTCTTCCTCCCATGTCCCCCCTGCCCTCCTCTCCCCTCTCTCTCCTTTTCCCTTCTACTTTCTGTACTATAGTTATGTTTTGCCATTCATTTGGGTGTGTAGGTGATTATATATTGATTTCATAGCAGTATTGACTACATTGGATACTTTTTTTTCCTATTCTTGAGATACTTTACTAAGAAGAATACCACACTTTGCCATTTACTTAATTTTGAGATGACTTGTAATTTAATAATTTAGGAACTTGTATACTGAGCCACGGGCGCTGCCCCCTCAGTATACAAGTTCTTAAATTATTAAATTATAAGTCATCTCAAAATGAAGTAAGTGGCAAAGTGAAGTATTGGTAAGGAATTATGGCAATGTTTTCTATAGTAAAAAATAAATTTATACTTAATATACTCCAAAATTATTAAAATATTCTCCAAAATGTGGTTCAAATATAATTATCCTAAATGTAAAAAATAACAACATTGAAATCTGTCTAAAATGTAGTAATTTAGAAAATTAACAGACTCATGTTGGCAGATGTTAGGAGAGTTTAAATTAGAAGGTAATTATAGATAAAGAAATATTCTCTTAAAGAAAGTTTGCTCTCCCTTTGTTGGACTCGTAATTTAGATTACAGATCAATTGATTTAATTATCAACTTAACCCTAGACAATGTGATAACAGCTCACTAACCATTCTTCATCTACATCCACATGATCCACATTGCCTAACTAGAGAATTTATTTGATTTCAAACAATATTGACTATTTTGATAAAATGTCTTGGTTAATGAATGGTTGATAAAAATGACATCACAGAAGTTTAAGTAGCTGGTCCTTTGAAAGTACTCCGTGAATAATATGTAGTTGATGTTATAGATACGAATATATACAGCTTTAATTCTTGCACTATAAAATAAAAATATGTAGTCTAGATTATATTACCTAGAGAGAAATAAAGAAGGTGGACTGGTTGTTCTCTGAATTCCATTCTTCATAACTTTATTTTTCTGCAGCCAAAACTGATCATTGAAGTCTCTCAAATTTGTTTCTTACTTAGGAAATATTCAAATAGTCTGACCACATCAAAAGTGCAAACCTCAACATCTAATCACCATTCTTTCAACTCAAAATATACAAGAAGTTTAAAGTAACTCGATTCTAATGGAAGGGAAGTATAAAAAGAAAAGTGGATATTCATAATTGGGATTTGACTAATTACTAAATATTTCTAATCATTTTAAATTAATTATGCATAGGCCATATATAGATCTGCCCGAGTCCTAAAGTATGTGATATGATTTAAGCAATTTATGAATAATTTTAATTTTTTTCCTGTGCTATGGTCTGCATATTTGTGTCCCTCAAAATCCATATGTTTAAATCTCAGTCCCCAATGTGATGGTATTGGGAGGCAGGAAATTTGAGAGGTGATTAGAGCATGATGATAAAGCCTTCATAAATGGAATCAGTACACATAAAATAGGCTTCAGATAGACCTCTTGCCCCTTTGATCATGTGAGGACACAGATTAAAAAACCATGATTGGCAAGCCAAAAAACAGACCCTCACTAGGCAACAAATCAACTGACACCTCAATGTTGGGCTTCCCAATAGAGAATCAGTTACCCAGTCTCAGGTATTTTGTTATAGCAGACTGAAAAGACTAAGATGTTGTGTTCCTGTGTACATTGTGTTAATGATATTTTAGACGGAAGTAGGACAACTCTAGCAACACATGAGAAATGGAGCCAATTATACCCTGCCATATTAACTAAAAAATGAAACATTAGTGGGAATAAAAATTGTGCTAAAGTCATTTATTATTATTCATAACCACTGAACATGTTATGAGTTGACTGCAATAACTCTTCACATGGATAAGTGTTGATTAGGACTGATTTCCCTTCACCTGGAATGTTCTCCTCCTTTATTATTTGTGCTTAAACAATGTAATGTACACATTTTATTCAGAGGATTGTTAAATTTTGTTCATTTATTTTTTATGTATTTATATTTCCCTTGTATGGGTTACATAAGAAACTAGATAGAGAACATTAACATATAATCCAGTAGATGGTCTGGCATGTGCTAGTTGTGAAAAGTTGTCAAATAATTTTAAATAAATTAATCATGTAAAGATAAGGATGCATTGTTACATAGGGGGACCATAAAGTTCATGTGTAATTACAAACTTTATGGCCACCCTGTATATCCTATAGTATATATACATAAAATTTCTATGAGAAATATGTGAAGTGATTAGTAGATTGAGCAGCATATAAGAAGAATTAAAAATGTTTTAAATTATACTAAAAATCATTATTATTATTATTATTTCATTTTTAATAAAAGGAAAAAATATTTTCACATTGGAAATATACAAAAGAAAGGTGAAATTTTTGAGGACACACTGATCATTCCAGACAATTTCACATGCTAAACTTACTTGAGTAAGTTAATAAATTAAATTAAATACATGGTGATAAAACCAGGTGGATTAACAAGATAGCGCATTTTAGGTATATATAGTCAGAGGGAATAGACTCAAGGGAGAAATAAAATACTTTGCTGGTAGTGTAAGCTAGATAATAATGGTGTTAAAATATAAATTTAGTGTATTAAAGACCCTTTTAACCTTTTCATCAGTTCTAACATATTTTAAAGTAAATATTACAATACTATTTATTTTCAAACTTTAATATCATATATGCCCATTTTCCAAAAAAAATATTTTTCACATTTCCAAGCCTTCATTGAAATCAGCTATAAAATGAGTGCATGTGCAGACTAAATTGAACTGTAATTATTCAAGTGAGAAAAAATTAGATATACACTAATTAAGAACATTTGTGTTGCTAGTTACTAAAATGTTTGTATGAGGTTTTCTAAAAATCTTCCCTTGAGTTAGTTTGAAAATATCTTATAATTCCAAAATATAAATGAAAAAAAAATTATGTGCTTGTGTATATTTATTTTCAAAACAGTTAAAAGCTAACAGTAGATTATGAAATGCTCTCTATATCTATAGAACCATAAGTAACGGTGTGCCAGTCAAAAGTGAGCTTTCAAAATCAACATGGTGGAAAGCTCGGTATAAGGTGCCCAGATTCTAGGAAATTAGAAAACACAAAGTGGGTTCTGTTCAGGATGAACTAAGAGGTCTGAAGTGAAAAAATCAATATAATATTTTCCCGGATTGTATTTGTTTGCTAGAAATTAAATTACCATTGTTGAACTATAATACTATTCTTACTACAAACTGTTTAAATATTAAAATAATTAATGAATAGCAGGATTATAAGTTTCTAAAAGAAAGCTAATTCAACCTATTACCCAAAGTTCTACACCACTTCCACATTACATTCACTGGAAGATACATTTCCTTTATAAAGACCTATTAATTTCATATGAGCCTTTTAACTCATTTTAGGATTATAATAATTCTAAATATCTAGTGATATTTTGGAGAAAAGGAGTAAAATAATTTTCCATGCTAAATGTGCATAGCATTCCATTCGCTTGTTTTAAGTGTTTTAATGGTTCTCCGTAATTTAGAAAGCATTATCAAAATTGCAACAAAAAGTACCAGACTGTACTCATTCCATACCATTGGGGATATACTTTTGAGGCTACAGAATCTTAGAAATATTTTAATTACAGTATTTCCCAGATGACTGAAAGCTTAGCACAATTCCTGACACATTTTTTAATATACATATAAAGATTTAGTTAGTAACAATTAAGTGTTATAAATAATTATTATATAACATTTAATTATACCTATAAACTTATGTGCATAACATATGTGTAAATTTGACTAAGTCTGATTTTAAATTAATTATACTGGCCCTTCCAACAATTCTATGATTATTATTTTATATCATAAAAAATTAAGGCATAGAAAGACTTACACAGAAAATTACTTAACTAGGCTAATAACACACAGAACAATAATTCAAGGTAAATGAGACGAAGTTATTTTTATATGAATTCTTGGTCACAGATGATGTTATTGTGTTTGTTAAAAATTCCCCAAATTAAAAAAAAAAAAAAAGTATCTATAGTAAAGTGTGGTTCAGAAAGAACGGAGGGAATAATTTATGTACTTGACCTATTTTTACTCAAAAAGTTAATAAATAATGTATTATTAATTAAATTAGCTCTAGCTCAATGAAATGGTATCTAATAAGATCTAATAAGTACAGGAACTAGCAAAAGGCAACAGTGCCCACATGGAGAAGCAACTTCACCAGCAACATAATTTGGAAAGGTGTAGCAGGTGGGAATAATCTGTAGTGTTCATTACAGAGAAAACAAGGAGTTGGCAGGGTTTCAGATAAAAGAGGCAACATCAGGGAGAGCTGATGGTGGGAAACAGGAGCTGAGCTTTAGGCATTCCAGAGTTCCAAGTTCAGTTATCACAGAGAAGATGTCCCTCTCTAGAAGAAGCTTAGGAAATTGGCTGGACTATTGAAGCAGATATTCCAACTTGGGAAATACATAACTACAGACTGAAAAGTGTCAGGTTGCTTCCAAAGTATGGGTTGATGGTTAGTCTATGAGATTTCATGAATTTCATTTCTGGTAACCGGAGGAAGAAGCTTGGGGATTATTATTGGTAATAATCACACTTTATTTGCCAACATACAGTGTTTGAAATATTTTTAACTTTATGTCTCTATCGAGATCTTAATTTGTGTTAATTTTTTTTTTTTTTCGGTTTTTTAGCCAGGGCTGGATTTGAACCCACCACTCTTGGCATATGGCGCCAGTGACCTACTCCTTGAGCCACAGATACTGCCCAATTTGTGTTAATTTTTAAATATCAATAAATATACATTTTCCAGGAAACATCTTTAATATATTCAGTGAAGTGGCAGGATTATGTCAAAGTACTGTGTTTGCAGCACACAAGTTTTGAAGACCCAAGATGTAGCCTTGGTTAGCACCTATTATCTGTATTATCTTCATAATAAAATAGCTCTCTAACGTTTGATTTTTTCTCTGTGAAATAATAATATTGCTTCCTATGTTACAAGATTATTTCAGGATTAAATAATGTGATAGACATAAAAGCACATTGATTTTGTTTCCCCAGAAGTCATACTTCCATTGTCCAGCACAGAAATGTTTGTTTCTGAACAACTACATAAACTACTGAAGAATATGCTAAATCCATTATTTTCTTTCTTCTTCTTTCACACAGGAAATCGGTCTCAAGGTTAAAACGTATTTTAAAAAGATTGTTTTATAAAAATATTAAGCATTTCTTATGAAATACAGACCACAATGCTTATATTTAAATCAATCTTCTTTACAGGTTAAATTTAACCGAGTTTATGATAGATTTCCAACTAGAAGAATTTACACTAATACTTTGTTGTTATGAATTCAAATAAAGGCTTATACAAAGTCATGACCTCATGGTTGTTTAAAATGACTAATGATAATAATGTGTACTTTCGATCTTGTGATGCTGCTGATCCAAGAACTCATATACCTTAAAATTTATTAGTGAATATTTTCAACTATACAGTTTAGTGAAGCGGGTATGCTAAGTTTTGTTACTTTCATTTTAAGTGTTGTTCTATGAAATGAATATGGTGCATAATTATGGAAATGACACTGGTAATTAGCTCAGAGTATAGCATAACCTCCATAAGTTCATTTTTAATGCATGGCTCAATTCAAAGAGTGATTTCAATAACATTTTAATATTTATTTGCTTTTTTCACAATATTATGTAAGTGGACAAAGTATACTTTATAATCATTAAATTATAGTTATGATGAATTTACTGATCCTGAAAACAAGTAAGCAATATTAGGAAATCTACTTTTCCTTTATAGTCAACACTGTCTTAGCTGTTGCCCTTTTCAATTATTCAAAGGCTACTTGTTTATAATTGGCTTTATTAAGTAGTATATTTTTGTTTGATGATTAACTCAACACCAATCAGATAAAATTGAATGTGAGCAAACCAGGTCACAATATCAATAATCTAATAATTTATTGGCTTTGCAGCAGTTCTCAACCTGTGGGTCGCGACCCCTTTTAACTGCATTAAAGGGTCGCACATTAGGAAGGTTGAGAACCACTGCTCTAGGGGCAAATATCTTTTCGTTTAACAAGTTTTTAATGTGCTTCTTCTCTTTCCTATTTTGTTAAATCATGGCATAGCAGAATTTATTTTCTAATTAGAACCAGCACTGCTTAATTAGTTTTATCTAATATTTCTTTGTGAAGGATACTATGTCCTGCTCAGCTAATCATTACTTGAGGATTAATAGATGCAATGATAATAGGTTAGACAGTTTATATATGCTACGTGTTATATACTTTCTGAAAGTGAATAAGAAGTGCCCAAGCATAGTTCTCAAATCTTTCTTATAGATTTATTAAGAAATTGATTTTGGAACAAAAGCCTAAAGTTAAGTACTATATTTCATACTTAAATTACAACTTATACTATGGTTCTTACAAATTATGTTTAAAAATGTATTGAAGTCCTTGAATTACAGCTTTCTGAAAAGTCTGTCATGGCATTTGATTGGTTTTGATTGGTTTTTATAGTAGGGTGTGTACACACACATACACACACATACAAGTTACATAATTAGTAAAGGTCTACACATAGGCTTAAGAGAGTCCATAAAGTCCATGACGTATTTTTGTGAAACTCTATTGTAATGTGTAATTGTAGATTATTCTAGATTGAATAAGGTTTGTTTTTCTTAGATCCTCAGAGAAGCTTATGATCTATTGAAGGTAAGAATAAAATTTATAAGGTTGTTTATAACTCCCTAAGAATTATCATTTTAGGTATATATTTTGATCTTCTAATTATTTGTGCTGCAGGTTAATGCATTAAAAATTTAAGATATTGATTTTAAACAAGTTAAGAACTTCTTCACAAAAGTTTCTTATTTTGTTTTCTTCACGGGATAAGGAATTTATGCGATTTTTTTCATCTTGTAAGTATCACGGAAGATGTGAGCTGCAGCAAATATCTCTCACAAAAATATTTATAAAAGTCAAAATATATTAATACTAACAGCAGCAAGTGTGCTCAGTAAGGAGTAAGAAGCAGTTTGAACACTGTGCAGAACGTTTATAGCTTCAGCTCTCAAATTTGTCTTTTGTTCTTCATTAGGAGAATTGCACTACATAAGGAAGTCATATTCACATCAATGCTGAGTTTCCGACTATTGATCATCAATACAAATTTATATCATGTTAATCTTTGTCTATCTTTAAAAATTATTTCCTATACTCAACAAAATTTTTTAGTAGTCTTCAAACCACAGAGGTCTCAAATGTACTTATTCTAAATCCTAGATTTTCACACATTCAAATTTTATGTAATCTTATATTTCTTTTACCAAAGGAATCATTATATAGGTTATTACAATCATTTTCACATAGATGTATTTACATGAAAAATTTTCTTTTCCCCAGGGGATCCAAAAAAGTAGTAAATGTGGTTTCCACACCTTCTCATGCATAAACCAAAATTTCATTTGGGTTGCTTATATATATTTATTAAAAATAAATTCAAATCAACAGTTATAAATATTATTATGAATCACAACAATGTTTTAAGAGAGTAGAGTAAGGTTACTTAAACTTGTAGAGGCAGTATAAATGCCTAGAGGGGATCACCACGGGAAAATTGGATATAAGACTACCACAAACTACCTCCCACCTGAAGCTAGGAGAGAAGCTGGAGTTGATCCTTCCTTGATGCCTTCAAAGGGAGAACAGCCCTACCAACACCTGGAATTTGGACTTCTGGCCCCAAGGATTGTAAGACAACACATGCAAATTTATGTTGTTCTAAGCCACCCAGTTAGTAATACTTTGTTATAGCAGTATTTACAAATAGGTAAATTGGTCTAGTTACTGAACCTTATTTTTTTAATTGTAAACAGGAAGTTATTTATCCTACATATGAAAGTATTTGGGTAATATACACTGATTTACAAATGAGAAACATTACTGACAATTATCTAAAATAAAAGTATTACATCATAATGAGGATTTTTAAGGAGTTTGGATACTTTTCATAATCCTAAAAAGGGAAATATTGTATACGTATTTATTTATGTGGTTTCCAAATTCATAATTAAAAGTAGTTTAATTGTAAGCCATGTAACAGTTTACAGGGTGACATATTCAAAAAGGCAGTTTATGTAGCAACAGAGTAAAAATAGAGGGGGAACTATCCGTTATTCAGATTTGTAATAGAACCACACGTACTTTCCTGTGTATACTCATTGTTTTATGTCCTATACAATTAGTTATTAAAATTAACTTATATTATTCATCCTATCTTTGACTCATAATTATTGGACTATTCTCAGGTCATCATTCTTGCATCAGATTATCTCAGTATCATCATTCTGTTGTACTGCTGTCTATGTTGAGCTGTCACATTATTTTTCACCTCAACGACTATAGAAAGCAAAAATCATACAGGAAAAATAACTGTATAAAAGAAAAACCATTAAATATGTATATTCATAAATCAAATGTCACACATAGCAGAATTTTTTGTTGTGTTTAATTACATAACAAAATTAATCTAATGTATTTAATTTATAAATAATCTAACATTACTTAATCCACTGAGAAGAATTTATGGCATATAGATTAAATATCAATATATAATATATTATATGTTTGATTTTCAGTCAATCTGAAGCCTTCTTTACAATGTGATTCTACATTATTAATATGTTAATAAAGAATGGTATAAGAGAAAGGAACTCACAGCAAGAACAGATGAAGACACATTTCCTTTTTCAGGGGAGAACTTAAAATATTTGCCCTACAGGTCCAGGGACTGCTATGATCCTACTTTTTTTTTTTTTCAATTGAAGTAGATAGGGTTTATATGTACATGGTCCAAGGTAGCTCTATAATGATACCCACAAACCTAAACCCCAGTAACTATCTTTGGACAGGATAACCATGAAATCTACTAGAGAATGACATATCCTGTGTTATTTGAAGTGTAAAAATTCCCTTTTTGGGAAGCTTTTTGGATGTGGATCATTTTTATCCAGAGACCTATAAACTAAAATATGTTCACATACACCCGTATGTAAGGATGAGACAAGAACCGTGAAACTTTTACGTAGATATTTGCAGGAATTACACTAGACACAATTGCAATGATGCATGAAATTCTACAGTGTGTTCTCAGAGGGTCTCTAACAAAAGTAAAGAATATGAAAAAGAAAGCTCAAGCAAACAGGAATCTCAGTGTCCCAGATGCAGTTGAAATGTATACACCAATCATTAATACCTACTTCGCTGAAAATGTATACACTAATCATTAATAACTACTTTGTTGAAAATGTATACACTAATCATTAATACCTGCTTTGTTGAAAATGTATACACTAATCATTAATACATATTTTAACTTGGTTGGAAAGCAGTTGTTTTAACTAAGTTATTAATGGCATATAAGTGATCCCTCAGTAATCTTGAGCCTTGGCTCCTGGGACTAAGGTCTATCAGGATGTACCCTTACTGTGCAAACACAAAACACATTTTCTACAATTAATGAAGGTTTCTAGGGGCTGCATCTGGGGCACTGAGATTTCTCTGTTTGCTTGAGATTTCTTTTTCCTGCTGAATCATACTCTTTACTTTTGTTAGAGACCCTGTGAGAATACACTGTAGAATTTCATGTATTGTTGCAATTATGTCTAGTGTAATTCCTGCAAATATCTATGCAAGAGTTTCACAGTTCTTGTCTCACCTTTATATATGGGTGTATGCGAACACATAATTTGTCATTTTTAGTTTATAGCTCTCTGGATAAAAAGGACCCCCATCCAAAAAGCCTCAGCCATTCAGACTCATCATTCAAATATAAAACATTAGTAAACATCAACAAGAGTCTCTTATTAGAATAGCATCTATCTGCCTCAGATATAGAAAGAAATAACTCAGAATCTAAACTTGCCCAAGAGTTAATACAATGAGATAAAAGGAATTGTATCCTGAACAATTTCTATAGTTGGGATTATAATTTCATTGAATTGTTTGTTTGTTGCTATTGGATGGCATTATGTTTCTTTATTCAAAATAAAATATCCATGTTTTGGTCTGTATAATAGGTATATTCTTGAAATGTTGTGACCAAGTAAACTTTTTAATACTGTTTAATTTAATTTAATTTTTTATTGTTGGGGAATCTTTGATGGTACAATGAGCCAGGTTATACTGCTTGCATTTGCTGGGTGAAGTCCCTCTAATAATAGTGTCACACACCGTAGTGCCACGGACCCCTCCCTCTTTCCCCTGCCCCATTTCCCCTCTCCCCACCATGTACTAGCATCAATTATCTTCATATCAGAATTTACTTCTCCATTCTTATGATGCTTTACTAAGAAGAATGCATTTCAACTCCATCCAAATTAATACAAAAGATGTAAAGTCACCATCACTTTTGGTGTCTGTATGGTATTCCATGGTATACATATACCACAGCTTGTTAATTCATTCCTGGGTTGGTGGGCCTCTGGGTTGTTTCCACAATTAGGAAATTGTAAATTGAGTTGCAATAAACAGTCTAGTGCAAATGTCCTTATGATAAAATGGTTTTTTTTCTTCTGCATAGATGGCCAATAATGGGATTACAGGATCAAATGGGAAGTCTAGCTTGAGTTCTTTGAAGATTCTCTATACTTCCCTCTAAAAGGGCTATGTTAGTTTGCAGTACCACCAGCAATGTGAAAGTGCTCCCTTGTCTCCACATCCATGCCAGCACCTGCAGCTTTGTGTTGGGGCCTATTCTCTTTGGGGTTAGGTGACATCTCAGGATGGTTTTGATTTGCACTTCTCTGAAGAACAGGGATGATGAGCATATTTTCAAATGTTTCTTAGCCATTTGTCTATCTTCCTTAGAGAAGGTTCTGTTCATATCTCTAGCTCAGAGGTAGAGGAGATTGTTTACTCTTTTTCCATTGATTAATTTTTCTCTGTAGATTCTAGTTAATCAGCCCTTTGTCAGATTGATACCCTGCAAATATCTTTTCTCATTTGGAAGATTATCTTTTTGCTTTACTGGTTGTTTCCTTAGCTGAGTCTTTGTGATATGGGTCATCCCCGGGGTTAGGTGATATAACAGGGTGGTTTTGATTTGCATTTCTCTAATGATTAGGGATGATGAAATACCTAGGAAAATACCTAACAAAAGAGGTGAAGGACCTCTGTAAAGAAAACTACAAAACCTTAAGAAAAGAAATAGCAGAAGATATTAAACAAATGGGAGAACATACCATGCTCATGGCTGGGAAGGATCAACATTGCTAAAATGTTTATACTTCCCAAAGAAATCTACAGATTCAATGCAATCCCCATTAAAATACCAACATTATTGTTTTATGAATTGGAAAAAAATAATTCTTTATTTTGTATGGAACCAGAAAAGACTCTTATAGCTAAGGCAATTCTTAGTAAAGAAAACAAGGCTGGGGGCATTAGCCTACCAGACTTTACTGTGTACTACAAGGCCATAGTGATCAAAAAGCATGGTATTGGCACAAAACTAGAGACACAGGCATCTGGACTCAAATAGAAGACCATGAGATAAAACTAAAATCTTATAGTCACCTGATCTTTGGTAAATCAAACAAGAACATTCACTGGGGGACAGAATCCTTATTTAATAAACGGTGCTAGGAGAACTGGATAACCACACGTAAAACACTGAAACTGGACCTGCACCTTTATCCACTCACTAAAATTGATCCAAGATGGATAAAAGATCTAAAACTAAGGCATGAATCAATAAAAATCCTTGAAGAAAGTGTGGGGAAAACACTTGAAGCTATCGACCCGGGGAAAGACTTTATGAAAAAGACTCGAGAGGCATTTGCAACAACAACAAAAATAAACAAATGGGACTTAATTAAACTGAGTAGCTTCTGTGCAGCTAAGGAGACAGCAACCAAAGCAAATAGACCATCATCGGATTAGGAAAAGATATTTGCATCTTTTGCCAAAAGAAGCTGAGGTATTAGGATGGTTTGAAGTCAGGCGTTGAAGACTAGCCTGAGGAACATAGTGAGATTTTTGTCTCTACTAAAAATAAGAACAATTATCTGGATGTGGCAATATGTGCCTGTAGTATCAGCTGCACAGGAAGCTGAGGCAGAAAGATAAATTAAGCCTAGGAGTTGGAGGTTGCAGTGAGCTGTGACAATGCCACTGCACTCCGGCCTGGGCCACAGAGCAAGACCCTGTCTCAAAAATAAGTAAATAAGTAAAAATAAAAATAAATAAAATAAAAGGTAAGGATGAGGATCTGACGCCTTCCCAAGTTTGCTGTGGCAAATATTGGGAAGCATGAGAAGCAGAATCTTTCCCTTGGTTCTTTGTTACTGCTTAGAAGTCCAAAGGATCTCTTAATAGAACTTTGAGATTATGTGACCTATTCTGAGAATTTCTGCCTCACATGACTTATATTCTATGTTTAAGTCCTGCACTTTGATGAATAACTGTGTATACTGTCAGCAATAGTATTAGATATATACGTTGTGACCTAGAGCGTGCAAACTGAAGAAATAAATGATCTATAATAATGAAAAAAGAATGAAAATTATATTTCTTTTATGTCTAAAATATGTGATGGGTACTTGAATTTGTTTTATTGTTCTTGAAGCAAATCAGAAGAATTTAATAATAAAATTAACATGGCACATCAAGTCATTTCACAAGTATATTCCTATTTGAATTAAGCACATATTGCCTTCCTGATCACAAAATTCAAGAAAAAAGTCATATCTTTTTAAGCATTCTATATACTTATTCAGTGTATTTCTGCTTACTATATATAGGAGATTACTGAAATAGTGATTGAACCCAGGCCATAAAAATGGTCCTGAAGAAAACGAAAAGAATAGTTTTAGAAAATATTAAAGAGACAACTGTTTTAATATGAAGGAAACAGCACATAACGTAAAGAGTTGAAACTGAGGACAAAAAGGAAAGTTTGAATACACAGGCATTGACTCTATAAAATAAATTTTGACTTCAAAAAATTGTGGAATAAAGGAATGTCTTCAAGTATATGGGGCAGGAAATAAATAAGTTTAGTAGCATCTTTTTGGATTTGGTGGAACATAAGAAAAATACAAGTGTACATGGCAAATAATTTCTCTTGAATTACTAAAACTTAAACCTATGTAAGAAAAACAGCTTAGATCTTTGAGATAGCAGGAAAAAAAGAATTTAATATTTTTAAATTTAGAAAGTGAAGTTATTAGCATTTGGAGATTTTATTAATGCAGAACTTATTGAAGAACAATTATGAAAATGTTTAAATAATCCTTTCTCTTCCAAAGTGAAAAGAATGTTGTACAGATGAAAGTAGATAGTATGTTATCAATAAGTTCATGGCACCTGCAAAACTTTTTCTCATAATGTAACATCAAGGACAAAAGCTGATGATGATTTCTACTTTCAAATATTTGATGCTTTCATAGAAAAACAAATTTGACCAGACAAACTTGCACACATGGACAAATATAATTTGATGAAATAAGTACATTTTAAGAAATGCTATATATTTAGGGGTCAATAACTAAGGGCGTGCATGCTTTATTCTTATCAGAGCTGCTATAGTTAAACTACTCATTCTAGAAAAGTGATTTTAAACTCATAATTAAACAAGGAGACACTCTTTGCTCCAAGCACTTTAGATAAATTATTTAACCTGAATAAAAAACTCCCTTTGGATATCATTATTGCTTTTCTATTGATGTGGAAAGTATTATTAGGATAGCTTTAAGATCAGACAGCTGGTAAACAGTAGTGTCAGATCCTAAATTCCAGTATAAATGAGTTAAAAAATCATGTTTTCTCTTAACATTTAAGTGGAATAAACCTGTAATAGCATTCTGAAATATAACAAAACAAAAACTACTATGTAAGTACATAATAAAATGTAACAAAAAATTAATTTTGGAGACCATTAAGTTGTTTACGTCATTCTTCCCAGGAAAGACGAACAATGATTCAAAGAAGTCAGTTGTGGTTGCTGTAAAGGTGTTAAAGAGACTGGGAGATTTTTGCAGCTATATTTGGAATCAATTACAGGAAGGTAAATAGTAGAAACTTCTGGGATGGCATAGGTCAATGGTTCTCGTAGTTTGGCTTGCATCATAATCGGCTGAAGCCTAAAAATTCGCATTTCTGACTACTATTCAAGTTAGCTGATACTGATGACCTTGGAACCACACTAGGAGAATCTTTGCTTAGGCCAAAAGGCACTTGGGTGACCACGATTATAGTCATCTGGTCTTTCTACTGTCGTAAGACCCCTTAAAAGTATAGGATTTAGATGATATTATCTTACTATTGTTTACAACAAGCTTTTTTTTTTTGGCCCGGGGCTGGGTTTGAACCCTCCACCTCTGGCATATGGGGCCGGTGCTCTATTCCTTTGAGCCAAAGGCGTCGCCCTACAACAAACTTTTAATTATGCTTGAATGCTAAAGTTGAGAATCTAATTTACTACAAAGGATCTAAATTAATATATGAACACTACTTTAAATTCATAGAAATATTAAGATTACAGTACACATATTACCAGCCATCCCAAGAAATGCTCTGTCTTTAGAACTACATGTCTTGGTGCAAAATGCTTCCTATTCCCTCAGTGAAGAATAAGTATGGCATGCATAATTTAAAACATGATTCATGTTTTATTTTATATATACATATTTATTTTATTTCAATGCATTCACTAATTCTAAATAAAACACTTTATTTTATTTACTAAAATATATGTAATATATTTGGGTTATATACAAAAATTCATTCAGTCATTTTAAGTAAATATAACCACATCTTTTACTTTTTCTGTATTTCTCTAGACTAATCTCTGACATTTATTTAGTATGGGAAAAAATATACAGTAGATAGGAGAAAGTCCCCCTTTGTCTTTTTTCTTTCCATTATGTTTTCTCACATAAAGCATGAATTTGATTAATTATAGATTGCTTAATAAACTAAATAACTATGTCCAGGAAATTAAAGCAATTCTTTTTACCTGTTGAGCATGATATAATTATTTCCCCCAAATTACATTCTTTAAATAATGTTTAAACAGCAATATAATAGCATTTACTGTTACACAGAAAATTGGATAATATTATCTAATATAATCAAATACTGGCAAAAAATAGCTTCTTTAATTTGTGAATGTTGAGTGACTACTCAAAATGTGCATACAAGTACTGCTGAAAAGTGAATGAACCTAAAATATACATGATTATAATTTTACATTGACTTGAAAAAAATAGGAATGTCCTTATTAGTATAGAGTTAATATAAATGAAAAGGAATATTTTATTGTTTTGCACCAAAATAAATCTGTTCAATACTATAAAGTATTTGTTTCGTATTAGTTTGTAGTATTAGAAAACAAGATGGGATTTACATAAGTAAATATTGCTTTCTGATAAGATTTCCTAAAAAACTGGCTTAATGCTTAGAAAGATGTTAGGGTCAGCAATTTCTAGCTGGTAAATGTAGTTCTGAATGCCAAGTTCATGGTATTCAAGCTCTTCTGCTTTAAATGTCAGAGCCATTTGCCCGTATCAAGCACTGGACTAATAAGGACCGTCAAGGAAATAGAAAACAGAAATGAAATTAAACAGGACATACTGAAGCACTGAGAAGAGTACTGTGAAAATTCAGATCCTTCATTGAAAAAATATAGTATTGAATTAAGTTTTCCAAAAACAGATTAGATATTCATCAAGTCACAAAATTAAAAAAAGCATCATAATGAATCAGACTTTTGTACACTCTAATTTTAAAAAATAAAATTAATATGTTTTTTTCTTATTGTGTAATTAAATTACAAGCAGTATTTTTCCAGAAAGAAAATATATAAAAGATTTTTCACCTAGATTTAACTATAATCTTCCCTACAATTTTCTCCTTTTGTTTTGAACATAGGAAATATTAGCAACTGTTTTATCAAACTTTCTGAGATGATTGTTTAGCATACTTCTGACTGGCAAAATTTTCCTGTGGTTGAAGAAGATCAGAAAGTATTCCCAATAAAAACCACCTCTTTGAGTAGGATATAAATAACAGTGATATAAAATACAACAGATCAATCCAAGTATTTTTTATAAATAAACTATATGTAGGTATTGGACTGCACAGTTCATTTTTAATATATATGTCATTTTGGTTGTTAGGGGCCTAGCATGTAAAAAAAAAAAACTACTGAAGTAAATGAAATGAAAGACATTAAAAAGAATATGGTAATCTAAGACACAGAGTAACGAGTGGTAGAATCAAGAAATAAGAATACTTTCTTCTCTCTCTTTTTTTTTTTTTTGTAGGGACAGAGTCTCACTTTATCACCCTCGGTAGAGTGCCGTGGCGTCACACAGCTCACAGCAACCTCCAACTCCTGGGCTTAGGTGATTCTCTTGCCTCAGCCTCCAGAGTAGCTGGGAGTACAGGCGCCTGCCACAATGCCTGGCTTTTTTGTTGTTGCAGTTTGGGCGGGGCCTGGTTTGAACACGCCACCCTCGGTATGGAGGGCTGGCGCCCTGCTCACTGAGCCACAGGTTCCACCCAAGAAATAAAAATACTTTCATTTACCTTAAAATAACATAAAATCTCAACTATAGTTTCTATCCTACTATATCCTTTTATACATAGAAGTTATATTATTCTTGTTTTAAATATAGCCCTTTGGGGTTAGGTATTGCCAGTCTGCCCTTCAATTTTTAGAGCAAATTATGTCCAGTTAAACTACATAATATATTTATAGAACACTAATATTTTTAACTATATGTCAAATAACTTTAAATAAAAAATTATCAGCTGGGTTCAATGGTTCACGTCTGTAAGCTCAGCTACTTGGGAGGCAAGGCAGGAAGATATCTTGAGGCCAGGTGTTCAAGACCAATCTGGGCAATTTAGGGAGATTGCCACATCCTCCATCTCTAAAAATATTGTTTTTTAAGTTACCCAGGCATGATGTTGTGTGCCTGTGATCCCAGCAACTGGGGAGGCTGAGGTACAAAAATTATTTGAGCCCAGAAGTTCAAGCTGCAGTGAGCTATGATCATGCATTCCAACTTGGGTAACAGAAAGAGACTTTATCTCAAAAATAAATAAATAAATTTTGGATGATGTGTGAGACTCTATCTAAAAAAACAGATAAATAAATTTTAACAATAAATTATCAGCTTCTCTATTATAAATTAAATAAGAGAAGTCCCCACTTGATTGATGTATGTACTCAAGTGGAACAAGTTACTTACTACATATTCTATTAGGACCCCTTTTGGTCATTTCTGTACAAGAGATTCACGTATGTTCTCATGACACTATTAAATAAATAAAAGTTACATGGCAAGTAAAAATGTTTTATTACATGTGCATTTTAATATTTTGGATATTTTATGTGGATAGAGGACAAAAATAAATATATAAAGTTACATGTTAAACATGTATTATATGATAATATATTATTTTAACTATATATTTAGATATATTTAATCAATTTGGTAAAATATTGGATAGAGTTTATTCACCATTGGAAGTACTTTTTAAAATACAACTGAAGATTGTGATGTTAAGGCTACTTTTATATTTTTCATTTGGATTAATTAAAATGTATTATATATTTACGAACATCTTATTTTATATATATTTGATTTTATCAGAATATTTCTGGAGGATTATTGCACTGAAAGAAAGAATATCTTTGAGGTATCTTTGAGACAAGTTATTTGAGGGATTCTATAGACTCAATGTGATACAGTGAACTTTGAGAAGATTCATAAATGCTGATATTAATGGGATTTCATAGCATAATTTTATTTTAATTTGATTCAATATCACAGGGAAAACTAGAAAATGACTTAGATTACTTATAAGATTAAAATTACTGAGAATTAAGAAAAAATATTTTATTTTCATTTTAACTTTGAACAGAAATGACTGACCCTGCATTATAATTACAGTGCTTTGTTTAGATTGAAGATGAGTCAATTTCATTTGTCTGTAGGCCATGCGCCTGTCTTCTTCAGAGAAGTTTCTCTTCAAGTCCTTTGTGCACCCTGAGATGGTATCACTTGTTCTTTTCTTGGTAATACGTTTGAGTTCTCTGTGTATTCTGGTTAACCTTTATCAGAGTTCACTAAATAAAGAGTATGTCCTCTCTAAATACAATAAAATGTATTTTTCTAGAATATATTTGTTGCAAAGTTAGTTTACATTTTATATGTGATGCCACAGCACTCTACCAAGGGTGACAAAGTGAGACTCTGTCTCTAAAAAAATTAATAAATAAATAAAATAATTAACACATACTACCAGAAAAAAAATCACTTTGACAGAAAGTAAGACAGAAAGTAAATAAGAAAGGAAGAGAAAGTAAAAAAACAATCGGCAAATAACAAAATGGCTGTAATAAGTCTTTATCTATCGATACAAAATAAAATGTTTAAGGCATGATATTATGCAAACTATAAACTTCATGTTCACTATGTACAAATAAATATGCTTGAAGGGTCAAGAAAAACTGACTGTTCACATACAAAAGGAAGAGAAAAGAAAAAAAATTATAAAGAAGTAAAATTTATATTAGTATGAAATATAATCCCCCAACATTATATTTGGGAAAGGCTCATAATTACAGAAATGGACAAAAAGAGAATTCAGCAAAAATTCTTATTAAATAAGTTATTTTGATAGACTAAAAAATCTTAACTTATATAAGGAAATAAAGTTAACATATTTACAGAAGAGCAATTAAAATATGTGATACATTTTATTCACTCTATTTAAAGCATGTATTTTGACAGTTTTTTTTTTTGTTGTTGTTTGTTTTTTTTTATTGGGGCTGGGTTTGAACCCACCACCTCTGGCATATGGGACTGACACCCTACTCCTTTGAGCCACAGGTGCCACCCTTTTTTTTTTTTTTGTAGAGACAGAGTCTCACTCTGTCACCCTCGGTACAGTGCCATGGTATCACATAGCTCACAGCAACCTCCAAGTCCTGGGCTTAGACGATTCTCTCATCTCAGCCTCCTAGTAGCTGGGACTACAGGTGGTGGCCGAAACACCAAGCTATTTTTTTTTGTTGCAGTTTGGCCAGACCTGGGTTTGAACCCACCATCCTCGGTATATGGGACCGGCACCCTACCCACTGAGCCATAGGTGCAGCTCTGTAATAGGTATTTTTATAGTTTGAAAAAAGTATTTGTGGTCTTAATCTTAATTTCTGTGGGTGATAATGCAGTTTGTTTTTATAATGTTATCAAAGAAAAACTGAATGCAGAAGAAATAGAAGGTAACTGAATTTTTTAGGCAAAGCAATGTAATTCTATTTGAAATATTTTTAGTTTAATGAGAATAAATATGATAAACATGGTATGAAACTTATACACCCTCAAAGACGAACCATGTAAAATGATATTCATGGTCACTTTATACTGGTCAAGGGTCAAGGGAACAATACAAAAGGACACTTCAACTATAAATATTTATGCACCCAACTTAAATGCTCCTGGTTTGTTATGAAACAGAACTCAATTGGTCTGAGGAATTCGATATCCTGTAACATCATTATAGCTGGGGGCTTTAACACCCCTCTGAAAGAACTGAAAAGATCTTCTAAACAGAAACTAAACAAAGATACAAGGGACTTAAATCTGACCCTAGAACAAATGGGCTTAAATGACAAATACAGAACACTCTATCTCAAAGCAAAAGAATATTCTTTCTTCTCATGAGCCCATGGAACATACTCCAAAATAGATCATATTGTAACACAAATCAAAACTCACTAAAATTGAAAGAATTGAAATTATATCATGTACCTTTTCAAACCACAGGCAGTAAAAATGGAACTCAACTCCAACAAAAATTTTCATCCCCACACAAAAACATAGAAACTAAACAACCTTATGCTGAATGACAGTTGGACCAAGGAGGAGGAAATTATTAAATTTCTTGAACATAGTGACAATAAAGACATAAGCTTTCAAAACCTGTGATATACTGCAAAAACAGGCCTAAGATAGTAATCTATCACATTATATGCCTACAACAAAAAAAAAAAAAAAAAAGGAAAGAAAGACAGCACATCAACAACCTAACGAATTATCTTAAGGAAATGAAAAAGAAAGTATAATTCAGTCCCAAACCTAGCAGAAGAAATGAAATAACCAAAATGAAATTAGAAATAAATGAAATTGAAAACAAAAGAATTATTCAGAAAATAAGTAAAAGTTGGTTCTTTGAAAAATAGAAAGAAATAGATAACCATTGACCAGATTAACTAGAAACAAAAAAGTGAAATCTCTAATAACCTAAGTTAGAAACGAAAAAGGGGAATTAACACATGCCGTAGTGGTAGAAGAGATTATCTTTGACTACTTCAAAAACCTCTATGCCCACAAATTGGACAATGAGGAGGAAATAGACCAATACCTGGAAGCACACTATCTCTCTAGACTTAACCAGGAAGAAATAGACCTCTTGAATGGATCAATATCAAGCACTGAAATCAAAGTAACAATTAAAAAGTTTCCAAAGGAAATAATCCTGAGACCATATGGCTTCACATTAGAATTCTATCACACCTTCAAAGATGAGCTTATACCTATACTTCAGAACCTATGACAAAACATTAAGAAGGAAGGAATCTTCCCTAACGCATTCTATAAAACATACATCACCCTGATTCCAAAACCAAGAAAGGACACAAATCAAAAGGAGAACTTCAGACCAATTCCACTAATGAATATTGATGCAAAAATATGCAATAAAATTTTAGCCAATAGATTATAGCTATACATTAAACAAATTATATATCACAATCAAGTAGGCTTCATCCCAGGGATGCAAGTTTGGGTTAACAAATATATAACTCAACATATCAATAGAAGCAAAAACAAAGACCATATGATCCTCTCAATAAATGCAGAAAAAGCTTTCAACAAGATTCAATCAAATTCAGAACACTTAAGAAAATAGGCATAGTTTTGATTTTGGAAAGTTGGTCAAATATCAAAGGCTTAAAATACTTTTTTAAATAAGACTACAAGTTAAAAGATTTTAAAGATAATATATAGTTAACTGTATTGTATGTAAATTTCTTTTTTTCATTAATTCATATATAGATAAATCATAAATACATTTATGCCTTTGTGGGATTCGGGGTGTTGATTATTTGTACAAATTGGAGTGCTTACATTCTATTAATTAACATAGCTTCAAACAGAACAGAAATCAGTTACATAAAACTGAGTTAATCTGTTGTGGCTTTTTATTTGAAACATTGCTGATTCTCTGTGTTCTGTTTTTCAGAAATCAAAAAAACCATTTTCTGTCTCTTAAACTATTGTAAATTTCAACAACATATGTTATAAACAAATTTTAAAATAAAACAACAAAACAAAAGAAAATAAGCGTAGGTGGCACATTTCTTAAACTGATTGTAGCCATCTAAGGCAAATCCACAGCCAATATTATATTGAATGGAGTAAAAGTGAAAGCTTTTCTACTTACAACTGGCACCAGACAAGGATTGCCTCTACTGCCTCTACTACATAGTTCTCAACGTTCTAGTCAAAGCAAGCAGGCAAGAGAAGGACCTTAAGAGCATTTAAATGGAGGCAGAGGAGCTGAAACACTTGCTCTTTGCCAAAGATACAATCTTATAGTTAGAAAACCCAGAGACCCAACCACAAGACTTGTGGAGGTGATCAAGAAATACTGCAACATCTCAGGGGATAAAATCATTGTTCAGAAATAACTAGCCTTTATATATGACAATCACAGTCAAGTTGAGAAGCTAATCAAGGACACAGGATACTTCACTGTAGCTTCAAGAGGTAAAGGATCTCTATAAAAATAAAGTATAAAACCCTAAGAAAACAAATAGCAAAAGATATTAACCAACAAAGGAACATACTATGCTCTTGGCTGGGAAGAATAAACATTGTTAGAATGTCTATACTACCCCAAACAATCTATAGATTCAATACAATTAAAATAACAACATCATACTTTGAAGAACTGGGAAAATAGTGCTTTGTTTTATATGAAACGAGAGAAAATCTCATATTGCCAATGCAATTCTTAGTAATCAAGAAATAAAGCCAGCAGCATCATTCTACAAGACTTTATATTACAAGCCTACTGTGATAAAAACAGTATGGTATTATGTCTCACAAAATAGAGACGTAAATATATGGAATAGATTATAAAACCAAAAGATAAAACCAGTCTTTACTTGCCATCTAATCTTGGATAAATCATACAAAAGCTTATTCTGGGGAAAAGAATCCCTATTCAATAAATGGTGCTGGGAAAACCACATGGAAAAGAATGAAACTGGACTCAGACCTGACAGCACTTATAGAAATTGACTCAAGATGGATAAAAGATTTAAATCCAAGACATAAAATTATAAAAGTCCTAGAAGAAAGTGTGGGAAAAACTCTTGAATATTTGGGCCTGGGGAAATATTTTGTGAAGACTTCCCTGGCAATTGTAACAACAACAAAAATAAGCAAAGGGGACTTAAATAAGCTGTAAAGCTTCTGCACATCTAAGGAAATAACAATTAAAGCATATAGATAACCTTCAGAATGAGAAAAGATATTTTCATGTCATGAAGTTGACAAAGGCTTGGTAAATAGAATCTACAGAGAACTTAAATTAATCAACCACAACAACAACATAAAGAGCAAACAATCCCATCTATCACTGGGCAAGAGATAAAAACAGAACCTTTTCTGAGGAAGACAGATGAATGGCTAACAAACATATGAAAAAATGCTCATCACTGACTACCAGAGAAATGCAAGTCAAAAGCACCCTGAATTATTACCTAGACCCAGTAAGAATGGCCCCACATCACAAAATCTCAAAGTTGCAGATGCTGGTGTGGATGTGGAGGGAAGGGAACAGTTTTAGACTTTGGTGGAACTACAAACTAATACAGCCTCTTTGGAAAGAAGTATGGAGACTCCTCAAATAACTCAACTTAGATCACATTTTTACCCCACAATCCCATTACTAGGCTGAAGTATGAAAAAAATAATTTTATCATAAGGACATTTTCACTAGATTATTATCACAGTGCCATTCACAATCAACAAGACATGGGAACAACCTAAGTGCCCACCACTTAGGGCACCAGGAATGGATTAACAAACCGTGGTATATGTACACCATGGAATATATTCACCCATTCAAACGATGGAGACTTTACATTTTTTTTTTACAACTTGTATACAATCTCTGTTTTTATTATTTTACTATAAATAATACAAACATACATTTTTTCCCATAAACTATACAAAATTATGTGTTCTGTGTGTTTTTAGTGATATACAAATAGTATTACACTGAAAGGTTTTGCAACTTTTTTTCACTCAGCATGTTTTCTTTTCTAAATTATTATTTTTTATTTTTTAATTTTATTTATTAAATCATAGCTGTGTACATTAATGCAATCATGGGGTACAGTGTGCGGGCTTCATATACAATCTGAAATATTTTCCTCCAACTGTTTGACATAACCTTCATGAGATTTTCTCATTTATTATGTGAAAACATTTGTGTTCTGCATTTAGTAGTTTTCACCTGTCCCTTCTAAGATGCACCATAAGTGTGATCTCACCATTTACCCTCTCTCCACCCACCCTCCCCCTCCCCCTTCCCTCCCTTACCCCTTTCCCCATATTCTTGTGCTATAATTGGGTTACAGACTACATATGAAAGCTATAAATTAGCATCTGTACCAGATTGTTTATTGCAGCCCAATTCATAATTGCTAAGTCATGGAAGAAGCCCAAGTGCCCATCAATCCACGAATGGATTAATAAATTTTGGTACAAGTATACCATTGAATATTATGCAGCCTTAAAGAAAGATGATGACTTTACCTCTTTTATATTTACATGGATGGAGCTGGAACACATTCTTCTTAGCAACATATCTCAAGAATGGAAGAAAACGTATCCAATGTATACAGCCTGACTTTACATTTTTTGTGTTAACCTGGATGGAGTTGAAACACATTTTTCTTAGTAAAGTATCACAAGAATGGAAAAGTAAGTATCCAATGCACTCAATACTAATATGAAGCCTGTAAAGTTGAGGGAAGGGGAAAGAAGAAGTGGGGGAGAGAAGAGTAGGGGGGCAGGTTGGGTGTTCCCACTTAATGGGCACAATGTAAGGGCACCTCTGGGGTACAAGACACAACTACAAGAGAGACTCTACCTAACAAATGCAATCATCGTAACCTAGTTATTTGTACCTTCACATTAACCTGAAATTAAAAAAAAAAAAATCAGGTCTATACAGGAATTTGTTAGTAAAAAAAAAAAAAGATATTTTCATTTTATATTTATTTTCTTATTCCTAATGTTTTCCTTTGTATGCACTCATAGCTAAAAACAATTCTACTGAATAAACTGACTCTTCTCTAGTGACGAAATGTATAGTATGGGTTTTCTCTTTTAGAGTTAACAACACCCAAGTGTTTGACGTGGGTACACCGCCATAGCTGGTAAGTTCTGGAAACTGTATAGTTCATGCTCCCCATTCACCTTTTCATGACTCTATGGCATCAGATCCTATACATGCACATCTTATTCGTAAACAAGGATTAAAGTCTTCCCATGCAGATTTCACACACACACTTTTTGTGCACAATTCCTTCATATCAAGAGTTTTTTCACACAACTTGTATCCATTTAGACTTTGAACACCAATCTCTGTGTCCACAATTCACCAAGTATCCCAAGATCACTTGGGATACCCATCTTTTATAGAGATTAAACTGTGCTTCTTCGTAGAAATGAAAGCCTTAGGCTATGTTAATTTGTTTTCCTTTTCTTAGAGTTCATAATATTGGGTTCCTATTGTGTAAGGATTAAAAACTAGTGTTTCATGTTTTGCCCAATTTTCTCATTGTTTAAGATGAAAGGTTACATTTAATACCTGTTACTTCATCATGGTCAGAAATAAATATATATAGTTTGTTTAAAGTTCATCACATAATTATAATATACAGCCAAAATTAAAAATCAATCTATAAATTAGAGTACACTCTCTTAAAACAGGGAAATTTCCTATTATCTTAAATATGAGAGAGAGATACATTAGTTTTATGGCTATTCTCTCAAATTCTTTTAGATTTCATCTTACATTAAGAGTAGAGTATAAATGTCTTACCACAACAAATAAGTAACTGAGGTGATGGTTGGGGTCCTCACCTGACGTGCATGATGAAAGGGTATATTTCAAAACTATTAAGAAAAGAGTAAAATTGTGATGGATGTGTTAATCAGTTCAATGTCAGCATTTCACAATGTATATCAAAGAGTACACTGAACCACATAAATGTATCAATGTATACAGTTACAATTTAATAAAAAAAAACCAAAAAAATTTAAAAAAGATTTAGTTGACAAAAAACCAAAACAAAAACAAACAAATTTTATGCAAGCTTTCCACATTGTGTATCAAATTAGCACACTGTACCCCCATAAATGCATTAATTATGATTTAATAAAAAAAATTAGTTATGATTTAATAAAAAAAGAAATAGAACTTGGAATTTTATATTTTAGAATAATGATTACCTTTTTATTTATTTTAATTGTATAGTCTCTTGATTTTAAAAGTGAAGTATTTATATTAGCAGAACTAACAAAAATTGTCAATTAATTATGGCACATTAAAAAATTGGAATTCCGGGCTTGGGGCCTGGGGCTCAAGCGGCTAAGGCACTAGCCACATACATCTGATCTGGCGGGTTTGAATCCAGCCTGGGCCCGCCAAAAAAAACAACATTGATGGCTGCAACCCAAAAATAGCCAGGCACTGTGGCAGGCGCCTGTAGTCCCAGGTACTTGGGAGGCTGAGGCAAGAGAATCGCTTAAGCCCAGGAGTTGGAGGTTGCTGTGAGCTGTGATGCCACAGCACTCTACCCAGGGCAACAGCTTGAGGCTCTGCCTCAAAAAAAAAAAAAAAAAATTCAGAATTCCAGATCCTATTCCAGAGCTACTAAATTAGAGTCTGAATATTCACAGGTACCTTGGATAATGCATGAGCACCTTATAAAGTTCTGAGAAACCCTGCGTAATGCATACACTAAATATCTAAGGACAACCAAATGAAGTTCATATGTGATAGATCAAGATTACTGATAAAACTTTGTAAAGACCTGTTAAAGGTTGCATTATTTTGTGTTCTCAGTTGTGCTTTCTCTTTCTGTATCAATCCTCTCTATGTATACACACACACACACACACATACACATACGTTACTGCTCTTAGATTACTTCTATATTTTTCAACAGAAAAATTTCCGCTGAAGTGGTTGTCATATAAATATGTTGTGGACAGAGAATTCTAGCTTTTGTATTTTATTTTTGAGCCAATCTTAGCGTATAGGTCAACAGCAACATGCTGTATTTTTCTAATATTAGTTTCTTCTGTCATTTAGTTCCATTTGGTGTCAGGTTATATCAGAATTGCTACAGTACACATAAACCAGTTCAAGAAAAGAATGGTCATTCTTAAAAACTAATTGACAGAATAATAAACCTTTTACTTACTCTACATTGTAAGAAGTCAAGACACATCAATAGTTTTGTCACTTCTTCTTCAGTACCTCTAAAATTTTAATAGAAGGATGTAAGTGAATAGGTAGCTTATCACATTTATTAAGAGAAAAGTAAAAGAATTTGAAAAATGAATGTAAAAGTATTATACTTTTTAACGTAAATTTTTCATTATTTTTCCTACTTAGTTATTCCCTTAAATCAATAAATTAAATAAAAATTCATCATATGTATTTTGGAAGCAAGGCACTGTGTTGGGGTCTGCATATAAAATATGCAGTATATTAAATACAATTACTTTATCAAAGAGCTTACAAATTAATAGAAGAACATCAGGTATAAACACAAAAAAATCCTAATTCAAGGCAAATTAAGCTATACATTGTTAAAGAATATCAGTGGATAATAATAGGTATCATTTGAAATCCAAAAGGTTAACTGTGACCAAAGGCTAATGATACTAGGCTAAAATTCCTGGTGGAGAGGAACACATTAGAAAAGACCCCATTACAAGAAATTGCAGAAGACATTTATCTAAGTGACTATATATGAAATTAGAAGGAAAAAAAGTCTAAAATGATGTCTTGTATGAGAGGGGAAAGGAGAATTTGCATGCAACACAATTGGAAAGTATTTGACCAACTAAGTGATAAAAGCAGTGAAATGTTTTATAACTGTAGCATTTTGCAGGATGAATTAGAAAACTACAGTTATTTACAAGACCTTGCAGTAACTTGGTAAGAGAATAATCTTAAAGAAAGTGTTATATATGATTGATTTAGTAGAAATAGATGCTGCACCAATTTAAAAATAATTGGATAGAGAGAAACTCAGAAATATTCAAAGGGCATGCAAAGGAATCTAGCAGATTTTTCTCAAGGAATAATTCCATAAATAGACACAGTAAGCAGAAAGAACATTCTGTGTTGGGAAAGGTATTGGGGCATGCTGAATTGATGATTATGACACTGATGGAAAATCTGCAGAAAAGTGTAGAGCAAACAGATGAAATGCATGTTTAGAAAATTCAAGGCATATGCATTTAATTCGGCTTCTATTTATTTGGTAGCATGCATAGTAGAAAATCTGACAATTAAGTTCACGAACTCACCCTCGAAAGTGTGCCATACACCTCGTTGCTGAATATCACTAGAGGTACTATTGAAGTACTCCCTTGGAAAACTGATGCCAGTGCCTAGTCCACCTTTCAAAGCTATTTTGGAACTCCTTCTGGAATGACCATCAAAACTGTCATCATATGAGGCATAACATTTAAGTTCATAAACTTGCCACTGTGCACTTAAGTTGGCAGCACTGTACAAACAACTCAGTAAGGTTTCTTAACCTTGGAATATCAATGTCTCACAGCTGACTTCTTATGGAAATGTGGCAGTGTCTTGCTGAGTGGAATTCATAGTTGTGTGTCTTCATGGGCCATCTGAGGACAGCTCGGAAGATCATTCTAGAAAAAGAGTTCCAAAATTGCTTTGAAATGTGGACTAGGTGCTGGCATTTGTGCATAGCTTCCCAGGGGAGTACTTCAAAGGTGAGGTACTCAATAATGAGATATGTACCACATTTTCTAGGAGAAGTTCACAAACTTGTCAGACCTTGTATACACACAGCTAGAAGTAAGAATTAAAAAACATAAAATTGCATGAGACTAAAAAATAATTTGAGATAGAGGGAAAGGCAAAGAAATAAATTAAGGGCATCATTTTGGGGAAAGAGGAGTAACAGATAGAAGATACCAAAATAGAAAAACATATTTCATAACATAAAAAGTTAGGACAAATGAAGAAAGAGAATTATGGTATTTACCAATAGTAATAAATATCTGAAATAGATGAAATAATTCATTACTGAATGCAGATTATTTCAACCATGTGTTCAGGATTTCCAGATATTTTCTCTGGAATGGGTTCAGTAGAACCCAAGATAATCTTTCCATTTGAAGGTCAGCTACTCTTGTTAGTAACCTTATTTCCATGCACAAAATCTCTTCACCATAGTACCTAGATTGATGTATGATTGAACAACACAGGGAATGGCAATATTAGGGAAATCATCCTTAGAATCTTCTTTCACATCACAAAATTTTTCTGCTTTTCTTATGTATCACATTCCATGTCAAATGTTTGGCAATTAATAATTTTTGTTGCAGTTACCTCATTCTGAGTGTCTAAGCACACATTAGTTCACAAAGTCTTTCTAAGCAGTATTTAATGCTGAACTGCTACAGAGGGTGTCTTCTTCCAATAAGTCCTTCAAAACACTTTGTGCATTAAGTGTGAACCTCAGAACACCTCTCTCAGTATAAGATCTTTAAAGACAGAGCCTTGATTTTTCTCTCTAATCCTGTGCTTGGTGGGGGGGTATATACCCTTTCTTTGTGAGTTATGTAGTCTTCCAAACTAGGCAAAAAAGTTGCAGTAAATATATTTCTATGATTGAAGTCTGGTCTAAAAGTAAAGCTAAAGAACACAATTGCAATAAACCACAATTTCTAGTACATTGAACAACCTTGGATACTCTACTGCTATGTGGGTTATTTCCAAATTCCTTCCTGTGGTCTCCCTTTAGTACCACTGCTGAGTACTCCTATTTAATCAGTTAGATTCTATACTGAAGAAAAAGCAATTTAGATTAGGGTGCTAAGAGAATGGCACTGAGAATAAAAGTCAAGGGGTATGCCTCGGTGACATAAAAATATTCAGATTCTCAGCAAGTTCAGCATAGAAGAAATATAATTTACTCATGAGGTAAGTGTAGCGAAGGGTACTCTGTCAGTGGCAAATTATAGGCTCAACACTTTTTGTAGCTCTTGCCTTAATTCTAACCAACAATTTTTTATTGCATTTTGTTCATCTAAATTCACTTCTCTATGTTTTAATTTTGCTAGAAGTCCAATTCTGAATAAATAATAAAGCAAACAACATCCTCCCACGTTGCCATGATAAACTCTTCTTAACAATGAACAGACTTCTTTTTATACTTTTTGTGCTCTAATAGTTCCGTTCTATTCCTTTTCACAGTAAGGCTAGAAAAGATAGGATTATATAACATTCTTAATTCATAGTATATCCCCATAAGTGAATTGACTGAAGCCATAAACTATGAAAAAACTAGAAAAATATTCATTAAATGTTAGGAAATTTTACTTTGCGTCTGCAGGCCAGAACTGGAAGAAAATGAAGATATGCATACATGAAAAGTATTTTCTTTAATAAAACAAGTATTTTTGGCACACTCGTTATTTCTATATGTTGTGCCTAACATTAAAATCAAAGAAAGCTGCCCTTGCTAATAAGTAGCCTTAGAAAAGAAAATAAAGTAATTCACAAATAATTAACAGAACAAGTAAGGAAAGTGACCAATAATAAAATTTGTGGGGAATCACAAGAAAGGAAGATGGTTCCAGAACAATTTAAACTGATTATTCCAAAAATGTGCCCTAGAGGCCTCCAGCTCAGTTGCCAATACCCTGTCTGGCAGCCTTGTTTCTATATTTTCTTTTACAACAATGAACATTAGACAAATGAAACTGTGGTTAAGATAAAAGGGAATATTGCCTACATCCGTGCAGACTGGGGACATTTCTAGACAAGTAAAAGAAGATTCTCAAAGGGAACCTGGAAAAGGCATTTAAATCAAGTACCATTTTTCATTTCATTTAATTTCATTTGCCTCAATATTATTATACTTTTCAAATTAAAATAATAGGCCTTTTTGAAGATCGAAATTAAAAAGTGCAAGTGATGTCCACACAGTGTTGTAAAAGTCATTCTTCTTTATAGCCGAAAATTGTAAAGCCATTACAATTAAACGTAAATTGGTAAGTGTTAAACAAAGTATTAATTACGTATTAAGTAAAATAGCTATGACACAATTCTGACACACCAGTTCATAAAACTGGGTCTCTTGATAATTGATTTATGTAATTTTGTTCTCCATATATATTTATGATTCATAACAAGCCTGCTTAAAAACTTATCACATGCAAGTGATAGATGTAATTAAACCATAAAAATGATTGAATTTTTTTTGATGTATTAGGCAGTAACTCAAATAAACGACATGCCAGATTTGTTAGCTTCCAAAGTCAGATCAATCTTAGGTCAGTAATTTATATTACTAGATTGTATTCCAATTTATGAGGACAAAAAAATTAAGCACTGTATAGTCTGTTGAGGGACTGCCAAAGAATCATGGATTTTAGTGCTAAAAAGTTTAAGTGTATAAATGTGTAATGACCTAACAAGCTAAGGTTTTTTTAAATGCACTAAGAAAGTGATATAGATCAAAGCAGTTACAATTGCTAATTTATGAACTATTAAACCTTACCAGCTGGGCTAGATATTGCCAGGTATAGTATTATAATGAAGAAAGTCTTTTATAAGCCAATAATATAGTTGAAATTTACTACTAGTAATGTATTCCAATAGAATTTAAACCAAGAATTTCATTTTCCCTGGTAACGAATGACATCTTGGTTTATAGATAAGATAGAGATGTCTATTAATAACTACTTAAATATTCACTGAAGCCTAGTGATGTGTATATATGATATTTATACAAAATAAAACTATTTCGAGGGAGAATGATTTGTCATTTAGTCAAGACACTATCTCCAGGTGTACAAGGTACAAAGCATATTTTCTAACTCTTTAAGAGAGAAGCTATAATCTAACTTAGCATGTAGTCCCTTCCTCAATTGGAAAAAAGCATTGTGCAGCCTATAAAATAACATAGCAGTTACAAATCGCTCACACAGTACCACCAATGAGTATAACATCAAACCAAATAGCAGTGTGTGAGTCTATTGACAAGAATTGCTAATCACACCTCTTAACCTCTCAATCAAAGGTACGCAAGGGTGAATCATCTACTATTGTCCTTTGGCTGGAACGACCATGCATATTATAAAATCGATAAATGTGTTACTATTTGAGGCATCTAAATTTATATATTACTGTACATATTTCTGTTTATGTTTGAAATCTTTTGAAGTACAGAGCCTTCAAATACTAATTGGCTGTCCCCTTGTTCTTTAATAATGGGTTGGATTTTGGACACTTTTGTATAACATTATCTTAATAAATTAACACGATTTTACATTCTAAAAGAGATAAAAATGCTTTTTCTTTGTTTGTTTGTTTTTGGGTTTTTTGGCAGTTATTGGCCGAGGTCGGATTTGAACCCCCCACCTCCAGTATATGGGGCTGGCACCCTACTCCTACAGGCGCCACCAGCTTTTGTATTTTAAACATTGATTTCTGTTTATGCGTATTTTTGCAGACATTATATATGTTCATTGTTGTACATTAAAACTGATATAAATCATTTCAATACTGAAATAAAGTAGACTCCATAGATGACCACCTCTCTATATTATCCACCTCCGTAAGTTGAGCTAATTTTCATGGAACGGGCCTGCGCCATATGTATGTATCAGTTGAGTAGGCCTACTTTCTTACGTTGACCACCTCTATATGTTGACCAGTTTTTAAAAATTTTTTATCCTTCTTAAAATCTATTAATTTTTAATATTAAACTTGTTTTACCACGTGATAAATGTGCATATACTTTGGAGTTAATATTTCAAAACATAAGTAGAAATATATACATTAAACATTCCTTGTGCCCTTTATAATATATTAAGAGTTTTGTGTGTCTATATGCATGTGTGTCATTCTTCATATTACCTGGAATCAACTCAACTGAAGATTTGTTTCATATTCCTACACACATTCTTTGTTGGGAAGCAATATTTTCTTTTATTATACTATGCATACTTTTCTAAACATCAAATCCTTCTACACATGGGCAGCAAACAGTCCACCTTACAACAACAGAGGCATTTTTCTACCCAAGGTCAGTATAGTATTGAATCACTCAAGACCAAGTCTAGAATGCTTGCTTTTAAGAAAGTTGTACTTTTGAGCTTCATTTTTTTTAATATCTTTTAGCTGAAATGAGATACTTGGGACTTTTAAGATTCACAATTAATATAAGATTCAAAAAACATATTCATGGAAAATTTTAGGCATAGGTATATGAGCAGAATAAATTTTTCAGAATGAAAGTGTTTCATTGTTTTGTTTTTAGGTATTGGAAAGTGGGGTAAAAAGAAGGAGATTAAATTTTAAAAAAACAATAAACTACTGTTGCTGTATATTTTTCAATGGTACTATAAAAAGTATGTTTTAGCTGTCAGACTTGGTAAGATGGTCTATATTTTCAGAATTCAATAATCTGCTCTAAGTGCCAAGATGCTTCCTGACTCTGGTTGGTCTGTAAAAATACTTTGATTTACCTTTGCTGTTTTTTTTTTTCTTTTTTTTTAGTAGACTTCACAGAAAAATACACAAAATGTGGTTTTGTATATATACACAAAGGAACCATTAGAAAAGATGGAGACTTTACATCTTTTGTATTAACGTGGCTGGAGTTGGAACACATTCTTCTTAGTAAAGTAGCAAAATAATGAAGAAGCAAGAAACCAAAGGACTCGATTCTAACATGAAGCCAGTGGACAATCTAATACATACCCACACAAGAAAAAAACTCACATCAATGCAAAGCAGGGGAGGGTGTGGGGGAACAGGGAGAAGGGAGGAGGGAAGAGGATGGGGGTTACCATGTATCACACACCTGTTGGGGGTGGGACACAATTATAAGAGGGACTTTATCTAACAAGTGAAAAACATGTCGCCTAATTCTTTGTACCCTCAATGAACCTGAACCAAGAAGTAAAAAACATAAAAACAAATAAATTGAAGAATAAAATTGGATGTTGGTTTCATAATAGGAAGCTATATTTTCCTTAGCAATGTCAAAGAAGTTTACATCAATATTTAAGTGAGTTTTAATCTCACATAAATTAAACTTATTTATGTTAAATCTGAATTTAACAAAAAATAATTTATGATAAAATTGTTTAAAAAATTGTGAAAAGGGTATGTATCTACATTTATACCTATCTATTCACTTCCATTAAAGATCAAATACATACTACTTACTTACATCACATAGTATCCTAAGCCACTATAGCTAATTCCAATGTCTCAATTTTTAAAAATTTATGTTTACAGTAAACTCTAATAAGGCAATGCATTTCTGAAAACTTTGATTGCTTATAAGAAATATCAGGTGCAATAGCAGGATAATACTGAAAATGTCTAGTTTTATGTGGTGGAAGATCATCAGATACAGAGAAGCAAAATATGCATTTATGGGTATCATGAGCCCACAGAATTGACCTTGACAACCAAATAACTATCAAACCATGCAAGTACTATTTGATTCTGTCAAGACATAAAATATTTAAATAAAAATAATAGAATATCATGAGCAGTTGCAGTGTGGTGTATGTAAGAACATTGGCAGGTCTGAGATTTGAATCACCACGATCGATTTGTGTGAGCATAAACTAGTCAAATTGGTCAACGGTAAGTATCATAATTTCTTATGGAAATTTTTTTATACATTTATAGAATACGTAAATAAGAATATGCAACAAGGATACGTTTTCCCTAGGGAATGTTATAAGCTAGAAGGAAATATTTCAAGGCAAAAAATAAAGGCTATTTAGCCTGTCAGATGTATTCTGTTCTCTGTATTTCATTTTATATTGTGCCAACAAATGATTGTTCTTGTGTCATCTAAAATAGCTTTTACTAGGACAACCGTGGCTAAGGTTAACCATTTTGTATGTATACTTAGCATTTTTAAAAGAACATTTTTGCTATGTTAGGGAATAATGCTTTTTCTAAAATTACTATTTAATATATATGATTGCTGCAAAAAGTTAATGCTGACTTTTATAATATTAATTTAATTATTTATACCGTGTATAAAGGAGAGATTAATAAACACATTTGTTAATCTTGGAGGAGTGCTCTTTATGGATGAGTGTGAATGCAAATATGTGCTCCCGTTCCAAGAATGTGAATGAGAAACATAAGAGAGAGGGAATAGAGAACCAAAATTTGTGTAAGGGGTTGAAGAAATTTTTGACATGATTTGTTGTTTTCTAAAAATTTCTAATAAGGTCCACTAGGAATAATTGCTCTCTGAGAGGAATGAGGGGATCAAGACTAAAGTAAATTTGTAAGAGTGATGGCTTTATGATGTTCTATTGGCTAGAGTGAACTGTATATTTCCCAGAACTTCTGTTTTTATGTTTCCAATCAGGGTGGAGCCCAAGGAAGGAATCTTGAGAAATTCAGAGGACAGAAAGGAAGAAGCACCCATTTTTGAGCTCTGCCTCCCCCTGGATCTCTCTTTTGCTTCTCTAACCTCCACCATCCAGAGTGTTCAGCCTTGTGATGAAGTGCCCTGGTATCTGCAGGACACCCTTCCAACCAAAGTCAGAGGCAACAAGGACTGAAATTGGTTTCGCTTGGTCCTGTAGGGATTCGTCCTGTCTTTCTGGGTCCAGCCTGCCTTTGATCTTCCCCACTTTACATTTATCTTCTCTCCACAGAAACCCACAGGATATCTTAAGGGTTAAGATACATATAGCTTTATCTGGATCCTAGCACGCTAGGTAATGCAGGCAGAAATGTGAGTTCCATTAACACCTGAAAATGCCCTTTATGTTTTGCTTCAACCTCTCTCTTGTTTATTTAAAGTCTGAGTTCCAAAGACCCTTTTAAAAGATTTTTTAAAAGATATAAATCGGATGTCAAACATCTGCTTAAAATAAATGACTCCCTTTCCAACGGGATGATGTCCTCGCTCTGTAACGTACTCATTTCTCATTCAAGCAAACTATTTGTGTCTTAGGTGCCAAGAGGCTTTTGGAATAGAGTGATATAAAGACAGATACGCACCTTAATTTCCTGGATGTTACCTTCTGATATTGAAGATTATATTCTTTGATTGAGAAAAAAATATCCGTTTAAAATTATAGTTGCAAACTTGTCTTTCCCTGTGAAATATGTTAACAATCGTTTTTCTAAAAAAGAAAAAGCAATTTTCTTCCTTCTTTTTTGTTCCTTTTGTTATCATCATATGTTCTAAAACACTCAGGTGTTGATGCTCTTTTTTGTCTTTGCAATCATTCAAATTTTTGTCTTTGCAATCATTCAAATTAACAGAAGTAAGCTTTTGTAGTGACTTTGGTTCTTGGCTATTTTCAGACACCTTTTGTAAATAAATAGATATGTAGAGTTTCTGTAAGGATAAATACAAAGTAAAAACAAGAAGTGTAATGCTTCCTGTTGATATTTTATAGGTTACCTTACCATAACAAAATATCTGGAGAAAAAGTAAGGATATTTTTGGCTTCTTCTCACATAAGCAGGATTTTATGCTTAGTTTTGATTCAAAGTAAATAAGTTAGAAAAAATATGTAAGAATGTAAGATATGAGCATTTGTAAAATTTATTATACTGAATGGTTTTCTCCTACAGATACATGAAAGAGAATAACTACTGAAAAAATCACTTCCAGGTTTGTAGACAGTTGGCCTAAACATTTCATTAAATATAGCTCATGAAACATGAGAAACAAAACTGAATCTCATTGAATTGCACTAGCAGTCAAAAAGTAAAAGGACAAAAGGTTCATTTAAGTTCTGCTTTTTAGTTGCAGACAACAGAGACCAATGCAATTATTTTAAACAGGAAAGGAAATTTTACATTGTATTAGTTTGTCTACAAAATTTCTAGAAAGCCAAAATAAACAAGGCTGTATGCTACATTGCTAAGAAATGGGGGTGTTCCAACAAGCCCACAGGGCAAAGTTGTATGAATTACCAAGATTTCCCTGAGTAAATGTATAGCATGAGACAAAGCATGGTCTGAAACTTACCCAGCAATGCAGGAACGCTGGAACAACATGCAAGGAAACGACCCTACCTAAGTGGGATTTTTCTCGTGGAAATCCCACTAAGCCTGACAAAGTCTCTGCTAGAGCTACACTAGGAGAACAAAGTAGTTGGACCACAGCTTCTCATATATGGCTACAAGAAGGGACAGAGAAAGGGGCTTCAAGGGCGAAGGGAGGAAAACCTGGCCTACTGAATAGGGAAGTCTGGAGCACCCAGAGAACATTACGGAACACTTTTATTAGCCCTCAGCAACTCGTGCCAAAAACGGGAAACAGATATGGGTATGAGGTAGCTTGAAGAATTAATGACCAATAGAAAAGGACAATAATGTCTAGAAGTACAGAGAAACCAAAGAAAGAGCTAGAGACAATTTAAAATGGAGAAAAGGAAGTTATTTACACCTCCATACCGTTTTGCATCTCTCTCTCTCCACACTCATGAGAGAGACCCACTTCCAACTCTCTTTGAAAGTACTTAAAGCTTTCTCCTTGTTCTTAAATACAATTTCTTTCGCTCTTTCAAAACCTGTGTGTAGCTACTTTAGCTTTGCGTGCATGCTGCCTGTGCTGCCCCAGTGTGATTTTCAGTTTCTCCATACTTTCCATTTGTTCCTGCCTCCGCTGAAATTTGCAGTTCTGCAGATAATCAAACCAGGTCAACTGGGGTTGGGGAACTGGGACCCCTGACCTCCAACAGCTGCCATGTACAAGATTACTGACGTCTGCTTTCCAAGTCTTATGTGGATGCATCTGTTTGGCTTAACTGAGGTCACATGAGAAGTATTTGCTATAAATGAATATGGACAATTTGATTTTGAGAGTTCAGTCACCACAGTAGAGCAACCATAAGGAGAAGGCGTGTGAAGGTTGCCAACTTCACAGCCTTCAATGCCAACTGAGCAGCATTCATCCAAAAACTGTTCGCCGAGAGCCTGCGATAGCTCAAACACTGCCAAGACCAGTTCACAATCTGGTCAATTATACTAAGAATGTATATTTTAAACAAGGAAAGTTATCCGCGTTATTTACCTCTGTGTTTAAACATTACAAAATAAGTATCACAATGCTTACAGAAATTTTATATGTATCTACTCTTCTCATGCACAATTTACTATAATAATAGTACATATTTTCAATAATTTATCAGAATATTGCAATTGGCTCAGGATCACCTATACAAAGCAGTACATTTTATTTTCCCTTTTTTCAAAAGTTCTCTCCTATTATTTATTTAAAGCAATAACTTACTTCCAAAGGACTCATTCTCCTATAGATGTAAAAAGATAATTAGGAACATTTTGAAATTTGTAAATGAAATTTAGCTATTTAGAGATTATAGCATTGGTAAGAGTTCATACATACAAGAGTGGCATTTGCCCAAGGATCTTACTGACTTTCCCTCACTCTTACACTTTCAAAGCTCCATGGGTGCATCTTAGGCTACAATTAATTTGTTCTAAAATTTTGCTTATCATATAAATCATATCAATAACCTATGAAATCTTAAAAACTTTAACATACCTTGAGTTTTGCAATTGTTTTAATTTATGTAAGGTTTTAAGTACTTTAAAAGTTCAATAATAATCATCACAGAAATACTAATGATAATAAGTTACAAAATAAAATCTTGCATTTTTTTTCAATTTTTCTCTTTATGGCACAAATCTCTTAGATCATAAACTTTCTTGACAGATGTGCATTAGAATATCATTATCAATAAATAACATTTAAAAAATTCTATTTTAGTTTTTAACTAAAGTTGCCAATGTCTATAATAATAACAATATTGTTGTTTGGGCACAGAAATGAGAAGGTAAATTAAATAACTGCAGTCCTAAATTTAAAATTCTAAAATATCATATACTCAATACAAATTTTATAAAAACAAATTTTAAAGATACAATTTTAAACAACTTATGTTCTAATTTAAAATATATATATACTATTTTTAATGTTATCATTGAGTCCTGATGAGCACAAATTATGTAGGGGAAAGAAAAATATTTGATATTTTCACAAGGTCATTATAGAAAAATATTAGTTTCAGACATAGCTAACATTTGATGTCAAATTGCTTAGCCTTTTTTAGTTTCTTCATGATGTACTTTTGATTTTTTGACTTTACTTTCAAAGTCATCTGTTATATTCCATCTTGAAATGATAGTTATTAAAATGTGTCTTGGAAGATCTTTATTAAACATATCAATGTTTGAATCTGATCCCACCTGTCAAGTGTCGTATTAATGTGACTGCATTCACAACAAATTTAAAAATAATATAAAACTGCAAACATTGTTTAAAACCTATAAATATTTTTATGAATAATTAAATCATTTAAAACATGTACAACTTTATATTTTTTAATATATGTAAACAAAAGTATTTTTTTGTTTTCATTTTCAATCTTAATAAACTGTGGGTTAGGTCGGGCATGGTGGCTCATGCCTGTAACCCAGCACTCTGGGAGGCCAAAGCCGGCAGATTGCTTGAGCTCAGGAGTTCGAGATCAGCATAAGCAAGATTGAGACTCCGTCTCTAAAAAATAGCCGGGCATTGTGGCAGGCACCTGTATTCCCAGTTACTTGGGAGACTGAGGCAAGAGAGTCACTTGAGCACGAGGGTTTGAGGTTTCTGTAAGCTATGATGCCACAGCACTCTATCTCAGGGTGACTGAAGCAGACTCTGCCTCTAAAAAATAAAAATAAATAAAAAAAAAAAAAACTCTTGGGTTTCAGTTTTATTCTCATAAAATGGGGACTCTAGATTTCCTAAAATATTAATATCCTGGGCATACAATAATTGATAGCATATAGAGTTGCAAATAATAATATCCTGGGCATACAATAATTGATAGCAAAGAGTTGTCACTATAACCTAATGGTTAGGCAGACAGTCTTGGCAATCAAGCAAACATCAACCTCAGCACTGATATTTTGTTGCAAAAAAATGTCCTGTCATTATGTTAACCATCTTAAGTCTTTCTCCAAAAGTTATAAATGTTTTCTTTGTAGAAATCCTATAGAGAATATGAATTAATAGGTGAAACAAAAATATTTATTGATTTAAAGACTGATGCTTAGTAGACTCGCTGGGAAATCATGCCACCAAATCTTTTTTTTTTTTTGATTGTTGGGGATTCTTGGAGGGTACAAGAAACCATGTTACACGGGTTGCATTTGTTGGGTAAAGTCCCTCTTACAATCGTGTTTTGCCCCCAAAAGGTGTGGCACACACCAAGACCCCACCCACCTCGCCCACCTCTTTTGAAAGGCTACCTGGGATTAGCCAAAATGTGCATTCTTCAAACTGTTTAACATTACTCACTGGAACATTTGATAGTTTTCTGAAAACTTATTTCAGACTACTATGATCATTTATCTCTCAAATTATCTGTTTAAAGTTGATTTTATTAGTGTTTATGATATTAAAATTAGTGAA
>CAUYRH010043769.1:0-11504 GCA_963574655.1 Perodicticus potto | reverse complement strand
TCCTTCAAGGAACTACCAGCCCCTTTTGAAAATGGCAATGATATAACTGGTTGGGGCACTTGGCTACCAGGAAAGGTCAGAGTTTTAATTTGTTGCCCAACAGGATGTTTACTCCTGTATGCTTTTCTTGGGATTCTATTTCATGCTAAAGATATTTATACTTTTTTTTTCTTTTTTTCGAGACAGAGTCTATGTTGCTCTCAGTAGAGTGCCATGGCATCACAGCAACCTCAAACTCTCGGGCTTAAGCGGTAATCTTGCCTCAGTCTCCCAAGTAGCTGGGACTACAAGTGCCCACCACAACAGGGAAAATAGGCCGGCTATTTGTTTGTTGTAGTTGCTATTGTTGTTTGGCAGGCCAGGGCTGGATTCAAAACCTGCCAGCTCTGGTGTATGTGGCTGGCACCCTAGCCACTGAGCTACAGGAGCCGAGCCAAGATATTTATACTTCTAAGCACTTATTTTTTGAATTTCCTGTCCCTATCTTTTAGAGTTGTTCAAATCCCTGTTCACTATGGTGGTGGTCTAAGTAAATACATGTAACAAATAAGAATAGGGATCTGGATTGGGAACAAAGTAATATGATTCCATGGAATTCCCTTGGAATTCCTTCCTTCCTACTCAAATCAATGTATAAGAGTATTCATCTTGGGTATTAGGCCTAGAATTCTCTTTCATTTCTGATTGGATATGACTTTGGGAAAGTTAGCTGGAAGCTCTCCCCTAGGGAGATGTCAGAACTAATAAAATTCTAAGGAATTTGCTAACTCATCGTTCTCACTACACATATCTCTTGGAGTTTTTTGTACTAAACTCTTCTTTGTAAAATGAACTAACGAAGAAACAGGATTGAAAGCATCCCTGCCCCTATTAATGCATGAAAAGGCGGATCTTTTATCTATAAGTGAAATTAGTGGTCAGAGAAAATTAGTCAATCCTGTTGGCAAAACTTTAGGGCATCAAAAATCTTAAAATATAAGAATGGGTATTGTTATTTATGTGGCATAAAATCCAAGAAAGTACACAGTTAAACATAGTGACAAATTTCTCTTTAATCCCTTTTCTTTTTTTGAGATAGAGCCCCAAGCTATCACCCTGGATAAAGTGCCATGGCATCACAGCTCACAGCAACCTAACCTCCAATTTCTGGGCTCAAGCAAGTCTCCTGCCTCCACCTTCCAAGTAGCTGGGACTACAGGCACCGGCCACAATGCCCAGCCATTTTTTGGTTGCAGCTGTCATTGTTGTTTGGCGGCCCGGGCTGGATTCGAACCCGCCAGCTCAGGTGTACGTGGCTGGCGCCTCAGCCTGTTGAGCCACAGGCACCGAGCCTCTTTAATTCCTTTTCTTAAGCTATACAACTCTCTCAAGATGCAAGTAATATCAACAGTTTCAGTATATCTTTTCAGATATTTTATGTTTATACAAACAGATGCATACATTCAAGTGTGTATAATTTCCTGTTATTTAGAAAAAAATAGTAGCATACTTTTAGAGAATTGTTTTGCATAAAAAATTTGCAAATAAGACTATTTTATAATAGTACAAAAAGTTTTCTCATTCTTTTTTAAAGCCTTCACTGGGTTTTATTATATGGTTTTATTATGACTTACTTGTGCTTTACTAATGAGCATTCATACTTTTTTTTCAATCTTTGTTATAAACAATGCTAAAAAACCCCAAGATGTTATGTACATGCCATTTCTCGTGTACTTTGTAAGACAACTCTCATATGTAGACGTACTGGCTCGGAGCATACACACATTTGAAATTTTGTTAGTATTTTGAATTGCCAGCTGGGGAGGTCATTATAACTTACATTCATCTGCTAACTACTTGTCCACACTTACCAACACACAGTAGTTATAAAACTTTCTAATTTTTAACAATCGGATAAATAAAAAGATGCTTTCTCAATGTAGATTTAATTTTTTTTTTTTTTTGTAGAGACAGATTCTCACTTTATCACCCTTGGTAGAGTGCTGTGGCATCACAGCTCACAGCAACCTCCAACTCCTGGGCTTAGGTGATTCTCTTGCCTCAGCCTCCTGAGTAGCTGGGCCTACAGGTGCCCGCCACAACGCCCGGCTACTTTTCTGTTTGGCAGTTCGGCTGAGGCCGGGTTTGAACCGGCAACCTGCGGTATATGGGGCCGGCACCCTACTCGATGAGCCACAGGCACCGCCAAGATTTAATATTCATTTGTTCTTGTAGAAAGAAAAATTATGTTCATTTTTTTTTTTTTAGAACAAAGGGCCAAAAAAATTGTTATTATCTGATCCTCAATATTGTTCCTGGAGTCTGTAGACCAGGAGCCTAACAACATGCCCAGAACCAAGATTTAAAAAAAGGCCAATATTTGTTTTTTGAGACAGAGCCTCAAGCTGCCACGCTGGGTAGAGTGCTGTGGCATCACAGCTCACAGCAACCTCCAATTCCTGGGTTCAAGTGAGTCTCCTGCCTCCGCCTCCCAAGTAGCTGGGACTACAGGCGCCCGCCACAATGTCAGGCCATTTTTTGGTTGCAGCTGTCATTGGGCTGGATTCGAACCCAACAGCTCAGGTGTACGTGGCTGCTGCCTTAGCCCGTTGAGCCACAGGCGCCGAGCCAGAAAGGCCAATGTCTTCATTTCACGAATATTTGCCTTGATGGAGTCCCTGATGATGTCCTTAGAAGGTAACTTCTGTTGTTTTTATGGGAATGCAATTAGAAACTAAGTTTCAGATTTCCCAATGCCCACACAAGTAGCTCTAATTACTTAGCAGAGGGTAGGTTTTTTCCCCTCAATCCATCTGATAGAAAAATGAAGTAAAACAGGTTCTATATTTATAGATATAACTAAGCCACACAATAGAACTGTAGTGGGTTGGCCCAAAGCATTTGGGTCACACAAGTTTAACACAGGAATATTCTGCTTAGGGAGGCGGCTTGTTGCCAATTAGCATAATTATTTTGTGACTTGCAGAAATGTCAGTGACTTTTTTCGATTTGTTTTGGTGTGTGCTTTTGCATAAGGGAGAATCATCCAATGGTGTTTAATGCCCTAACTGTTTAATCACCTTCCTTTCCTTAAGTCATAGAATCGTTTACATGTCTGTCTTTACAATGGAGATTTCAAAAGCAAATGAGAGGTGTCATTATGTAATGGAATAAAAAAAAAGAAAGGAGTTAGGCATTAAGGGTTTATACTTGCCCCTCACAAGCTGTTGTAAACCTTGCCCAAGTCACTTGACCTCCCTGAGCTTCAAATTCCTCACTTGAATAATGGAGAAAATCTGAGCTAGGCACTCCTGGGTCTTGTGAGGGAATAAGGGATTACTGAACACGTGAAAAGGTCTTAAAACTATAAGTGGCAGAGTTGCGCCTGTGGCTCAGGGAGTAGGGCGCCACCCCATATTCCAAAGGTAACAAGTTCAAACCTGGCCCCCCCCAAAATAGAATAACTATAAAGCTATACATCTGTCCATAATCTAATATTCAGGGTATAGAAAACCATGAAATACAACATCCTCAAGTTTATCCTCCAGAAAAGCTTCTTTTCTTACAGGGATTTTAGCAAACCCAAATCAGGTAATTAAAAAGGAAATTCTATAATTTTGTTCTTAGGTTGTCCTGTAACGTTACAGCCTCATAGACACGATATCATTTTTGGAAAAACTTTTTATTAAAACACGTGCATTATAGAAGAAAATATTTTATGGGCCTAAAAGACGGCTGTGGGTGAAATTTGCTCAGTTTAGCAAAGAGCAAGGAATTAGTTTGTGTTTAGAGAAAAATGAGTCAGGCCTATTCTCTCCCTCTGGAGTCCTATTCTTTCAACTTTTTACCTCAAGCTGTAACAGCTGGAGCGCTCGTTTCTTTAACCTAAAATAGATGATCGCTAGTCAACTTTTTGGAAGCTTGAAGATAATCCAGATCGGGAGACAGACCCTGTAAGAGGCAATCGTTGCAGGCTCCGTGTAAACCTCTGCCCTGATAATTCTGCAAAATCGCTGCAACTGCCCCACCGCCCGAAGCAAGCCCGAGGGCTGGAACCGAGCCCGCAGGTGGCCAGAGGGAAGTGGGGTGGAGATCGTCAAGATAGCCCGGCCGCGCCTGGGGCGCCAGCACCAGGCTTGGCGGAGTCGCGGTCGCCCGCGGGGACGAGCGCGGTCCCGGGACGCGCTGTTGGGCCAGGTGCGGCGGCGGCGGCAGCCCGGGACCCCGCGACGCACGTGGCAACAGGTGCAGCGCCGGGCGAGGGTGGGAGGGGGCGCCCGGCCCGGGCGCGTCCGCACTTAGCCCGGGAGCGCGCGGGGCCTCGGGACGGGACGCGGGAGCGCGAGAGGAGCCGGAGGAGAGGGCGGGCGGGAGGCTGCCTGGCGGCGCCCCGAGGTACCGCCTCGCGCGTCCTCCGAGTTCCGGGGGCCGAGCCCCGGTGCCCGCAGCCTGGCCTCGGTCTCCTGCTCGGAGGGGCCGCCGCGGTGCGGTGGGGGTGGCCGAGGCCGCGCAGCTTTCTATTTACAAGTTTGCCGAAGTCCCGGCCTCGCCCCACCCACTGGCGTTCCCGGAGGCGGGGAGGCCGGGGCGCCGGGTCTCGGGGTTCCCGCCTGGCAGCGGCCGCGGCGATCGGGGTCGGGGTGGGCCGAGGCCCCCCAGTGCGGACGCTGCCCCGCGGGCGCCCGGCCGAGGGTCCGAGCGCTGCGCCCCGGCTGCCGGGAGCGCTGTGGGTAAGTGCGGAGCCGAGTGGATTCCTGCTGCCGGGCGGCGAGGGCGGAGGGGGACGGGGGACGGGGGACGGGGGACGCGGCGCGCACGCCGACTGGACTCGCTTTCGGGGTGAGGGGCGGGTAGTCCAGAGGCCCGGGTGCCGAAGTCGGGGGAGGCGGGGAGGCAGGTCTCGCGTGCGTCCGCGGGGCTCCTGCGGAAGGGACGCTGCGGCTCTTCTGGCTGTCACCTTGAACGTGACCGAGGGTTTACGGTGGACTCAGACGCTAGACCCTGTGGGGGCCGCGCCCGTCCCAGCCTTCTCGCTGGAGGGGGGTTTGCTTGGGGCCCTTCTGAGCCATAAGTGATCAGGGCTGAAAAAGTGGAAGAAATGGGGTTGCTGCGGTTCCTAAGGTCCCCTCGCCGTGGCCAGTACGTGCCGGGGCTCGCTTGTACTTTTCAAGTTCTCCGGAAGAATCCACGAAGGTCACCTTATTGCTTCCTCCGTAATAATCGGTAGCCTTAGGTGTTCACTTAGGGTAATCTTTGTGCTCTTTGCAAGGCGTGTTCTTTTCCCCGATTTGTTGATTTGGCGTGATTTACCAGCGAGCAGGACTGAGCAGGTTAAATGTTCATTGAGCCCGCGTAGTTTCACAGGCTCTACTAAATCCCATTTCAGTCGTTAGTGTTCTCAGGAAATCCAGTGATGTTTTTGTTTGTTTTCTTTGAATGAAACCGGAGTCTTAGGCAGAACGGGGGGAGGGGCGGTGAACGCTTTCAAGTTTCTCCAGGTGATGGGAATTCAGTCGTTTTCAGACTAAATCACAGCGGTGGGAGTGGAGAGCTGGGCGGGGTGGGGATCTACCAGGCCGAAAAGAGTCTCTGCTTCCTAGGAACCTGTGATCTCTTTAAGGAGGCTTTAAAAATCCACGCAGATGACAGTGTGTGCACGGCCCTGAAGGAATTGCATGAGTGGAGTTGCAGTTCTGTAGATAAACTTCTTTTTCCAGACAGGGTAAAGAACAGGAAATGATGGACGGTTTAAATTAACACGGAGATGCCCTATAGTACACAGTTTTACAGTGCAGAAAGTGCGGCTGCAGATTTTTTCCTAAGGATTATATTCCATAGGGAAGTTGGAAAAAAAATTTAGAGCTACTCGTCTATGCTTTAAAAAAAACTTTAGAAGTAGAATTTAATGTCTACACGTATTTGTGTAACTTGCATTAGCTTTTCTTAATTTTCTTAAAATCAGATTTGTGTGCACAAAACAGAACTTGCACAAGATCTGCATCTTTTATTATGTTAATAATTCAAGGTTACATTTTGGAGTAAATAAGGGGATTATTAAATAATAGGATTATGAAATTTTACATAAATCTCTTATGGTATTTTTTTGGAAACTAATTTGCCGTAATTAGGCTTAAGGATTTATAAAGGCTGTTACTTAATATCCCTGCTCTGTTAATGGTGTTATGACTTCAAAATTAACACATGCTTGCTGTATAAAAAAGGGTAGATTCAGAAAAGTGAAAGTTAGATAATCCCACCACTCAAAGATAATCATGATTGATATTTCTTTATACTTGTTAATATATGTAGCAAAGAGATTTATTTTTACAGTTACATAGTAACTGTAAAATACACTTCATTTATATATTATACAAAATACAGTATATATACAAATATACCATTGCATGCGAGGCTTTTTTTCTAGTCAACTGTGATCAATTTCCCATGTCATTAAGTCTTCAAAAATCTTATTTTAGTGGCTACATGATACTAGGTTATATAGATGTATCAATTAGCTATTTTCTTACAGATGAACTTTTCATTTATTATATTTCTGGTTACTATTACTAAATATTCTTTTGCAACAAACAATCCTTTTGAAAACTTTTATGTACAAGGTGTAATTCCTTAGTATGGAGTCCTTGAAGTTCAGCTGATTGTTCAAAGGCCTCTTGAAACATACTGACCATTTGCTTTATGAAAAATGTTTAACCAAATTGTGCTTCCACCAGCATTCCATGAGAGTACTTGAATCACCACAGATCCCTTGTCAACAGGGAGAATCACTCATAAAAGGCAAAATTGGGCGGCGCCTGTGGCTCATCCAGTAGGGCGCTGGCCCCATATACCGAAGGTGGCGAGTTCAAACCCAGCCTTGGCCGAACTGCAAAAACAGAAAAATAGCCGGGCGTTGTGGCGGGCGCCTGTAGTCCCAGCTATTCGGGAGGCTGAGGCAGTAGAATCACCTAAGCCCAGGAGTTGGAGGTTGCTTTGAGCTGTGTGACACCACAGCACTCTACCGAGGGTGATAAAGTGAGACTCTGTCTCTACAAAAAATAAATAAATAAATAAAAGGCAAAATTGTCCTTGCCAGCTTTATAGGTGAATAGTACTATCTCTGTTTAAATTTCCCTTTCTTTCTTTACAAATGATTTTGAACACCAAAAAGGCGTAGTTTTTCATTTTTAGTTGAATGTAGTGCCAGATTTTTTTTTCCTGGAATATTAGTGTTTCTCCATTTATTCATAAGATCCTTTTAAGGATTGATAGTAAACTTTTACCATTCATATTTCAGATTCCCATTTTGTCTTTGCCTTATAAATGTGTTTATAAGTGGTTTCGACTCACAGAAGTTCTATACTTTAATGTCGATAAATCTGTTAGCTTTCTCAAAACAGCATTTTTAACACTTGTAAATCGGAGCTTGAGCACTATATGTGCCTGTGGTAGAAGAAGACTTAAAAGAATTCCTTTCAAATTCTGAGTTAGTTTCTTTTCAAATCCATTACGTGAACTTCTACGTCCTGGAGTAAAGACTGTTGCAAACCTGATTGCATTTGTTGGTGAGAAGTCCCTGTGGGTGAATATACTACGAGAAACAACATCCTTTGAAATGGGAGCATAAAATTTTAAATCTTTCTTTTTTTTTTTGCAGTTTTTGGCTGGGGCTGGGTTTGAACCTGCCACCTGTGGCATATGGGGCCGGCGCACTACTCTGTTGAGCCACAGGCACCGCTCAAAATTTTAAATCTCAGAGACTGAAAGTCTTTCAGATTTGTTGTTCTATGATTATACAAACTAGGCCCACAATCCATTTATTCTCAGCAGTCTGTAGTGTTACTATTTTGCCACATTCTTCTTTTTGTAATCATTAATGTAGTTTGATACTGAATTGTTGGTAAGTCTTATTGATGTCCGGAAAGACACACTGTATAGGTAGCTTAACTTTTTTTCTCACATTAATTTCCAACACTACTCATAGATTAAACTGTTTCTTTGAGGGGGAATAAAAGCCTTCCTGGTTTTCCAAACTTGTTCTATTTCTACACTGTGGAAGCTTAAATATTACCCTGGGGGATTTAAAGGCCTCACCGAAAGGAGTGTGCTCAAAGCTCTCCATTTGAAGGAGTAGGGTGCCGGCCTCATATGCCAGAGGTGGCAGGTTCAAACCCAGCCCCCGCAAAAAAAAAAAAAAATGCAAAAAAGAAAATTTTCCCAAATACCTGGTTTTATTTTTTTTTTTTAGATTTTAATAATAATAAAACACTTTTTTTGTTTATTTATTTTTATTTTTTTTTGAGACTGAGCCTCAAGCTGTCACCCTGGGTAGAGTGCCGTGGCATCACAGCTCACAGCAACCTCCAATTCCTGGGCTCAAGTGAGTCTCTTGCCTCTGCCTCCCAAGTAGCTGGGACTACAGGCGCTCGCCACAACCCTCGGCCATTTTTTTGGTTGCAGCCGTCATTGTTGTTTGGCGGGCCCAGGCTGGATTCGAACCCGCCAGCTCAGGTATACGTGGCTGGCGCCTTAGCCCATTGAGCTACAGGCGCCGAGCCAATAATAAAACATTTTTTAAAGGAAAAAAAAACTCTCCATTTGAGCTTTGAGCATGATGTTGGTGTGAGTTTGGGGACGCTTAAAAATGGCCCCAGACTTTTTCTGGAGGAAGGCAGGCCGAGGAAGAAGTGACCCCTTAGCTGGCAGTTGCTTGGGCCATGGTGTCTGCAGCCTCCAGAGAAGGAGGATGATCCCACCCTGCAGGCAAAGACGGACTAGGTGGGATGGTCTGACCTTAGCCAGCCTGAAATCTGCTTCCCTAAAACTTGTCCAGTACAAGTAGGAATTGAGTCTGACTAGTGATTTCTTTAAAAAATTTATTTCCAGGCTCGGCACCTGTGGCTCAACGGCCTAAGGTGCCAGTCACTTACACCTGAGCTGGCGGGCTCGAATCCAGCCCGGGCCGCCAAACAACAATAATGGCTGCAACCAAAAAATGGCTGGGCGTTGTGGCGAACGCCTATAGTCCCAGCTACTTGGGAGGCGGAGGCAAGAGACTCGCTTGAGCCCAGGAATTGGAGGTTGCTGTGAGCTGTGATGCCACGGCACTCTATCCAGGGTGACAGCTTGAGGCTCTGTCTCAAAAAAAAAAAAAATTATTTCTAGACCAAGTTTTACAGATGGTTGCCCTGATGATAGTCTTTTTTTTTTTTTTTAATGACCTCAGTAGTCTTTGAAATCAGCAGTTATTACTTTTATGTGGGCTCTTTCCATATTTATTCATGATTTTTTTCTTGATCACTCGGCATAAGGCGGGGAAAAAAAGACGTTTCCATGTTGAGGATGACAGATGTGGGGGCCCATCTTTACACAGTAGACAGATACAACACAACTTCATTTTCACACACCACAGGCTAATTTGCAATCTTTGATTACCCTGGTGTCCAGATGTTACGCAATCAAGGAAGAAAGGTTTGCCGAACAAATTTTGAGTGTAAACAGGTTGTAGCTAGAGGTGCTTCACTTAAGTAAATAGCTTTCAGGCACTCCACGAGTACATATTTGCGCATAAACCCTTGATTGCGAAAGTTCATTAAAGCTGATAAGTTTTTCCTGGACTTTAGTGTCAGTTCCATATTGAGGAGTAATAAAAAATGTGTTTATTTAAAGATAAACTGCACTTAAGTGCCTTCCAGGTAGTGCAGTGTGCCTGAATTGTTCTGATTTCGTGTTTCAGAAAGGATTGTGCTGGGCAGAAAGGCAGGCCTTGAGCCACCCACGGAGTGAACACCCCGAAAGAGAAGAAAAGACTGGGAAACACATCTGTCTTCTGGGTAAGGTGCCTTAGAAAGAGTTTTTAACCCATCAATGACCTTATTTTCATCCTTTTAAGTACTGATATTTATACCTTACAAACAGATCATATTTTAAGCTTGATGCAGAAGAAAAGAAAATTAGTGTTTAAGCTTGAATGCCAGTCAATCATAATTACCCTGATTTTTCTACAGTTAACTAAAACGTTTCAGGAAATTTCATGTCCTAAATTGGTGTTGAGAAAGGAGTCTTTCTTGGAAAGATACGTACTTAACAAAAGCGTAAGAAGAAGAAGTATAAAAATATATTATTATCCAGGCCTGGTGGCTTGTACCTGTAATCCCAGCTATTTGGGAAGCTGAGGAGGGAGGATGCTTGAGGTCAGGAGTTCAAGGCTGCAGTGAGCTATGATCATGCCAGTGCCTTCCAGCCTGGGTGACAGAGTGAGACCCCATCTCTTAAAGCATGTATATTTGGGGAGGTGCCTGTGGCTCAGTGGGTAAGGCGCCAGCCCCATATACCGAGGGTGGCAGGTTTGAACCTGGCCCTGGTCAAATTGCAACAACGACAACAACAAAAGCCAGGCATTGTGGTGGGCGCCTGTAGTCCCAGCTACTTGGGAGGCTGAGACAAGAGAATCATCTAGACAAGAGCTGGAAGTTGCTGTGAGCTGTGACAGCACTGCACTCTACCGAGGGCGATAAAAGTGAGACTCTGTCTCTTAAAAAAAGAAGTATGTTTACATGTTCTTGAGTAAATAAACATATGGCTTAAATAATGTTTATGATACTTGATTAAGTTGACTGTTGAGTGGTTCTTCTATACTTTATATGCATTGGAAACTTGGTAATGTTTAACTCAGGCATTATTTACACATATCCCAATCCTGAAGGAACAATCAGTATTTCTTCACCTCATTTCAGATAAACAGTTCATATGGGGTGTTTAGCAGTGTTCAGTGACAGATGAAAAACTAATTTTCTTTTATGTTTATCTTGTAGACTTTTCGATAATTCTTAACAATTAATGATATGGGCAGCTTCCATAGCTTAGTAGGTAGAGTGCTGGCCACATGCACTGAGGCTGGCGGGTTCAAACCCAGCTCAGGCCAGCTAAAACAACAATGACAACTGTAACATAAAAAACAGGTAGGCGTTGTGGCAGGTACCTGTAGTCCCAGCTAGCTACTTGGAAAGCTGAGGCAAGAATCGCTTGATCCCAGGAGTTTGAGATTGCTGTGAGCTGTGACGCTACAGCACTCTACCAAGGGTGACATAGTAAGACTCTGTCTCAAAAATCCCCCCCCAAAACAATGATATGAAGTTGAAACTGCATGTACTTGTAAAACATAACTCACTTGGCTAGCTTTGTGAACAAAACTAAAAGTTAGTAGTATTTTTTTTTTTTTGGAGACAGTCTCACTGTCACCCTGGGTAGAGTGCCTGGTGTTATAGCTCACAGCAATTCAAACTCTTGGGTTTGAGCAATCCTCTTGTCTCAAACGCCTGAGTGGCTGGGACTACAGGTGCCTGCCCCAATTCCTAACTAGTTTTTCTATTTTTAGTAGAGACAAGGTCTTGGCTCTTGGTCAGGCTGGTGTTGAACTCCTCCAATCCACCTACCTTGGCCTCCCAGACTGCTAGGATTACCAGCTTGAGCCACCCGGCCCAGCCAGAAGCCATTTCTTTTTTTTTTTTTTTGAGACAGAGCCTCAA
>CAUYRH010043766.1:0-119718 GCA_963574655.1 Perodicticus potto | reverse complement strand
ATAAAATAGAAATCGCCCCCTTTGTGGGTGCCAAATTTTTGTTACCCAAATAATGTATTTTTTTAATTTTCTTTCTTTTTTTTTTTTTTTTTTTTTTTTTTTGCTTTTATTTCAGTTGGCTTGCACTCTTAGTTTCCTTGTTTTTTTTTTTTTTTTTTTCCATTGTCCTTCCTTGTAACGATGCGCTGGGCGGGCCGGTTGCCTCCCAAGTAGCTGGGATTACAGGCGCTCGCCACAACGCCCGGCAGTGTTCTTTCCTGGTGGTAGAGATGGGGGTCTTTTCTCTGGCTCACTCATGCTGGTCTTGAACCATGAGCACTGGAAATCCACCCGCCTCGGCCTCCCACAGCACTGGGATTACAGACGTGCGCCACCACGCCCGGCGTCTTTTGTTACTTTTCAAGGAATTATTTTCTAAGAAAGAGATCACATTGTTGTTTGTGCTTGTTTTACATAGTTAAAGGGAAAAAAAGGAAGAACAAAACTCAAGCCCTGCAGGACAGTGAAATGCTATTAGTAAGAACATGAAGTTGGAGATGGAGTATATTCTTGTAGCAGATATACGGGGAAAAGTAACTGCATATTCTGCATATGCCATTACAGAATGTTGGTTTGTAATGCGTTATGTTTGTTAAACACCTGTACACGTATAGTGAGAAAGGTGATGATTTCTTTGTTGTTCAGGAACACAAAGATCAAAGGAGAGCAATCATCCATTCATCCACCTATTTCATTCAATAACATATGAATGAGCACATAGGATTTGCCAAGCCTGGAGAGATAAAACATGGAGAAGCTACAACCCAGTAGCATTAGCCAACCAACTTCTCCTTTCGGCTGGGCAATGTTAAACAGTGCACACAGCTGAGAGATTAAAAAGCTGTGTTCTTTATTTTCTTAAAAGAAAGACTTCACCCAAAGACTCCCCAAAGGTTCAGGAGTGGAAATGTGTTGTTCACCGTGTAAAATAAAAACAACAGTGTTTGCATCCTGTTTCCACTGGGAGATTAAAACATAGTGGCCTTTAGCTATCGCTCTGGCCATGATGTCCCTTACCTTCCAACCATTTATAACACGGAATAGAACCACCTTGGAATTAGGGACCTGCAAAGCAAAGAGACGATGTTAGAGTTAGTACATTAAAGCAAATTTCTATTTCTGCATAACTAGCATGCATTTACTTCATTAACTAGCAGTTACATTTCCCACGCCTTCAATTAACACTGGTTTCATTTTAAATGCTATCAGTTAAGACAAGATGCGATAAGAAAACACCATTGCCAAGCAAGCATTCCTCAAACACCAGCTGATTTATCTCTTTGGCAATTCATTAAAATGCAAAATATATTGAAATTGATTTTCAGCACTTTCAGGCAGGAATGTTTGTAATAATGTTAATTTGCAAATTTCCTCTCTCACTCTCTTTTTTTTTAAGCCTCTGTGCTATAGTTACCATGTTTAGCTGGAGGCTATTTTTATTGTGCAGACAGAAAATGAACAGCGAACATTTATTTCTCATATCTTTCAGAGAAACCTGAGGTGCATGAAGATATTTGTGCTGTAACAGGCATAGTCAATCTCCTTCACTCCCTTTAGTCACTGTATATCATCAGCAAACTCCCAGCTAGTCCTGCTGTAGCAATTAACCTGCTAGCGCTCTCTCCTGTCAGGCCTGGTAATAATAAACGCCTCCCCCCACCAGCCCTGAGAGAGACAGGGCTATAGATCCTGGCTCTGCAACCTCCATAGAGGCTGAATTATTCAGAATCAGCATGATTAAGAAGATGACATGGTATTAGTTTAAAAGACATACTTTTTTCTCTCTCTCCCCTGACTGAGCTTTAAACCTATTAAGGTTTAAAGCAGTAGAGGCAGCTGATCTTTCCCTCTTTGGTGCACAGGTCCTAAAATAGGAATTCTTGAAAGACTATTTACAATACATTGTCAATTCCCAAGTTTATGAATAAAATTATAAATACCAGGAGAGAAGTATCAGAGTTAAACGTACGGCTCACGTAAATTTAGGAACTAGCTATAAATAATATTTTCCCCCGAAAGAGACAAAGGGAGCAGGGTCGGTTTTGAGTAATTAGTCACATTTCAACTCTTCTTCTTATAAGCAATAAAAAAAAAAAAAAAACCCTCCCAATGTTTATGTTTTTGGGGTCAGTTTCAAGTGGACCAAATTGTGATTAATTATAAATTAAAAATGCAGATATACAGTCTGTCAGATAACAAGTTGTTGGACTGTAGAAAGAGCATATCCCTAACAATAAACCTTGCCTTCATAAGGATAGCGGTATCATAAATGTCATAATGGATGGCAAAGGAACCAGCTGTTTATATTCTACTATAGTACATGAAAGACAGAAGAGCAGCCAGGAAATAAAAGGAGATTGAGGAAAATTTACTAGTACCCAGTCTCAGAAAAAAGACCAAGGAACTCAATTTTTATGCATTCCCATCCAATTTACCCTTGCTGGTGACTTTTGGGGGGAAGTGTAGCTTTTGAAACCAATCGTATTATTCCACTTTAAGATGCCTTCTAGTATATTCAATAGACCCATCACAGTTATATGTTCCTTTTTCAGTCTCAAGCTGCCCTCGCCATATGAGATTGGTTACTGTCTGAGGACTTTGAGAGAAGGATTTGAATGCAATTTCAAAGGCCAGACAGAGCAGCTTTCAAAACACTGCAAGCTTAGGAAAGCAGGGTTAGTGGCCCGGGTGGGGTGAGAGAATGGCTTTCCGTTTCTCATTTCACTTCAAGCTAAAGCACCTTCTGATCCCAACCAGGTGAAATAGAGGCAGCACGGAATTTCTAATTGAATGACCCCACCCACCCGCAGCTCTGTAAAATGGCAATTATCAGTAACTGCATTAGTGCCAGCATCATCCACATTAGCCCATGGAGACCATGGTTCCTTCAAGAACAGAAACACTTTGCTCTTCTATGTATAATTAAATCGAGGTCTTCCCATGAGATTTCAGCAAATAGCCAGGCTGCTCAAAGATGCTTGTTAGTGGGTTGCCATTTTCTGCACATCAGGTATGAATCACAGATGTTTGTTATGCAAAGATCTTATTTCACGTTTCATGTCCAGTGTTTTCAGAACCCAGGAAAGGGATTCAGGGCAAGGGCACAATCCGACTTTATGAATCAGGAGTGCCACTTTATGGGGCATTACAGCTTCGCTATTTAAAAATCCAATCCAGAAGATAATATTACCACTTGTTATTTTGCATTTTCAGATAAGGCACCTTACCCCTCGCTGCACGTTTCCTATCTCCCTAATATTCATGGAGTGGAAGCTTTTAATTAAACCATCCACAATTCTATGTAACTCAAAGTGTGTATTTTACTGCAGCAGGAAGCAACAGTCAAGAAAAATTGTATTATTTTAGACGTATTTTTAAAGCCTGAGTAGTTTTATTACCAGTGATGTCATGGACAGTATTGTCCTACAAAAATAAGTAAGTGTCAAAGTGTTGTGTTTCAAGAGATGCGCAGATCATACCAGGGGTCCCAAAAGTTCACAAGACTCTTGACTTCCACCAATTTAATATTCAGAGATCTGACTTTGTCAGAAACTCTTGGGGGGTGCATGGTATGTAATCATTGTCATTTTCCTCAGGCATAATTTTAATCACATACATGGCGGATCTAGAATGGGAAGGTGAATCACTAAATTACTGCTTTCTCCAAATGGACTGTCTTCATCACATACTATAGGCCTTCATTTCCCTGACGCAGGGTCCTGATTTTTTCCAAAGGCCACATTTCACTTTCTCAGTCCTGTTTCTTGGTTCCCTTTTTATTTACATTTCTTAAATGTGGAAGTCAAACCTCTTCTCTTTTCAGTCTTCACTCTCTCTAGAGATCATTTTGTCAATTCCCAGGACTTTACGTTCTGTGTATAGGTTGATGACTCACAAATCCACCCACCAGGAGACCATTCCTGAGATTCAGAAGCAGAGCTCAGCTGCCTACTTGCACACTGGATATCCCACTGGCACCTAAATTCAACATATTCCAAACAAAATTCACAATAATGCAGAGAATATTTGCTATGCATTTAATAGTTACACTCGTAATCTTTATAAAACCCCTACCAGGAAGGAAGCTATCATATTTCTCATTTTACAGGTGACGAAACCGGGGATGAGGAGGTTAGTCTTCAAAAGTCTCACAGTCACGAGGAGCTGTGATTTGAGCCTAAGAACATCTTCCAGGAGTCTGTTCTTCATCGCCAATCCCACGCCGCCCAGCCTCAGCTTCCTCTTTTCACTGACTTAATTCTTTCTAGGGCTCTTTCCTATTTAATGGCATAATTGCTTCTTAAAGGATGTTTTTCCTGACACTACAAAATAACTTGGGTTACTAGGACTAGAGTTCTACAATTATAAAATGCCTTTTTTTTTTTTTCACAGAGACTGCAGTCATATAGTATTTGATTTTTTTTTTTTTTTTGTGAGACAGAGCCTCAAGCTGTCACCCTGGATAGAGTGCAGTGGCATCACAGCTCACAGCAACCTCCAATTCCTGGGCTCAAGTGAGTCTCCTGACTCCGCCTCCCAAGTAGCTGGGACTACAGGCGCCCGCCACAACGCCCAGCCATTTTTTGGTTGCAGCCGTCATTGTTGTTTGGCGGGCCCTGGTTGGATTCGAACCCGCCAGCTCATGTGTACGTGGCTGGCGCCTTAGCCCATTGAGCCACAGGCGCTGAGCTCGGTATTTGATTTTTAATCTTCCCAACATTTTGGGAAATACAATGCATGGACAACAGCTCCACTTGAAGTTGAGAAAACAAGGGAGAGAAATAGGTTGGGGAGAGAACAGTTCAAAAAGAGGGAACAGTGGGTAGTGCCTGTGGCTCAAAGGAGTAGGGCGCCAGCCCCATATACCTATACTGGAGGTAGCAGGTTCATACCCGGCCCTGGCCAAAAAAAAAAAAAGGAAAAGAAAGAAAGAGGGAACAGCAAGGGCAAAAGCCCTGGTGGGGAAAACAACAAAATAACAGTGGAATTTTGGGGTAATAGAATGATGACCTTTACAACTAGAACACAAAGAGAGCAAGGCAAGAGGTAGGGGATGAGAGAGGTAGGCAAGTGCTAGATCACATGGGCTTTTACATAATACAGACTGTGTTAAAAATCTGAAAAAGTATCCTAAGGACAGGACAAGAAAGTCAAGCAACATCCACACCAGATGGCAGCTTTTGTTTCAAATGATGAACCTACACAGACACATCAATGTCACCTAAGTCTACAGTTTACCTCTTGGTGTTGTGCTTTCTATGGGTGTGGAAAAAGTTATGACGATGCATGTCCATCACTGTAGCTCCATACGGAATAGTTTCACCGCCCTAAAAATTCTCTGAGTTCTGCCTGCTCGTCCCCCTCTTCTTCCTAACCCCTGGGTAATTGCTGATCTTTTTGCTGCAACCGTTGTCTTTCCTTTTCCAGAATGTCATATAATTAGAATCATATCATATAGCTTATTCAGAGAGGCTTATGTCACTTAGTGACGTGCATTTAAGGTTATTCCTTGTTTTTCTTGTTAGTGCTGAATAAATAGTCCATTGTCTGAGTGTACTATGCTTTTCCTGTTAATCAAATAAGGACATGTTGGCTCCTTCCAAGTCGTGGCAGTTAGGAGTAAAGCTGCCTAAACATACATGTGCAGGTTTTTGTGTGGACATAAGTTTTCAAATCCTTCAGGTAAGCACCAAAAAAAATAACTGCTGGTCTATGGTAAGCATAGTTTGGGGAGAAACTGTCTTACAAAGTTGCTGTACCATTTTGCATTCCCACCAGCAATGAACTCCTATTCCTGTTGCTCTACAGCCTCCTCATTATTTGATGTTGACAGTGTTGTGGGTTTTTTTATTGGAATAGATATGTACAGGTATCTTATTGTTTTAATTTGCAGTTCCCTGTTGACATATGATGTGCATCTCCTTATCTGCTTATTTGCCATCTATGTATCTTCTTTGGTGAGATGTTTGTTCTTTCTAGGCTCCAGGGGAGAATTCATCTCCTTTTCCAGCTATTAAAGGTTGCCTGCCTTCTTTGCTTGTGGCTCCTCCCTCCGCCTTCAAAGCCAGCTATGCAGTTTGGGTCCTTCCCACGTGGCGTCCCTATGAACTTGTACCTATCGTCACTTATTCTTTAACTCTTTCTTTTTCCATCTCCCTTTTTCCACTTTGAAGGATCATTCTGATTACATTTGGAACACCCAGGTAAACAAGGTTAATCTCCCTTACAAACAGCTATTAGCAACCTTAATTTCCCTTTTGCCATGTAACCTAACATACTCATAAAATATAGGAATTAAGATGAGGACATTTAACTGGGGACAGTATTCTTCCGACTGCAGTACCCCCATAAATATTTGCTATTTATTAGTACTTAAGTGAAGTAAGAACTTAAAGAGAACATGAAGTCATTACTTAGGAAATAATTAGTATTGAGATAATAAAATCTTCCTAGTATTTTACAACTGTTTTATCCCACTTAGGTTGATGGCGATAGTTTTTTTCTTTTATCAGGTCATAGGCATGAAGTCTTTTTAAAGTATTTAACTTAGCTTTCATTGAAATAGAAACTCGTATCTTTTCATACTCACCTGGGGCCAGGAACTTAGACAATATTTAATTATATTATATAATGACAGTGATAATTGTACTTGGACTAAACACATGGTGAGAAACACAACTGATGGTTGGTAAACATATAACTCAGCTGGAGGGGTAAGAAAGTTTGGGCTCAACAGAGGTACGCCACCTGACGACAGGTGCACAGCACAAGGGGAGCCTCCGTCCCTGTGTTTTGCAGAGGGAATAGAGATTGTTAATTAATCCAGTAGGCCAATAAATGGAAGTTTTTGTAGGAAGCTTCTAGTCTTCTACAAACAACAGAATGTAGGCTCTATAGGCAGACATGGGTTCCTTCTCATTCCTGTCTTAAAAGTTGGGTTACCTTGAGCAAATTAATTAACATCTAGGAAGTTCTGTTCCCTCTGCTTTTCAAATCAGGGTTAAGATACTATCTACTCCAAAGTGTAGTGGCAACTTTAACAGCATTCTTGCTGGTAAAGAGGTTCTTTGGACAACTATTCTGACAATCACAAATATCTGCATACTACTTTCATTACTTCCTTGAATAAATTCCTAAATAAGAATTGCTGAATATAAGTGACTATAATTCTCTTAATTTTGTTAGTATATACAATTATTATCAAAATTATCGCCAGAAATATATACTGGCTTTGCTTTTATCACCAACATATGGCAATGCTCCTTTCCTTAGTGAACTTATTTAAAATCTGAAAGAAAAAAATTTCCTTTTCAGTTGCCTACATAAGTTGTATCTGAAATTGCTCTTCTTATTCGAATTTCTGTGATTATTGCTTTTGAGGATATTTCATACAAAATTATATTTAACAATTGATTTCCTCTTTTTGTAAGTTGTTTTTAATATTCTTACCACATTTTGATTAAGAAGTTTATAGTTTTATTAATGATTTGTAAGAGTTTGAAATATTAAGACCTGGGTCTTACATGCATTTAATTTTTTTTCTGATTTACATTCTTCTTTCTATTTTATTTATTACATGTATGTCCTAAGAATATCCTTGAAAGGCAATTCCCAAATTTCTTCTGTCCTTTAGAAGGAAAATTATTTTAAAAATCCCATCTGCCTGAGATTTCTTATGGCTAGTAAATTTCCTATTGCTATTCAGATTCATACAAGAGTTCATTTGAATGTTTAATAATCATTTGACTTTTTAAGAAACAGTAGCTATTTTCAGAAAATTTGTTTCTTCTTTACATTCTTCTCATACCTTCAAGTCCTAAACCAGCTTGCATTTGTGATCCCTGACTTGTTTTCACCAATCAATTTCCATTCTTTTTTAATTGCATATTTCTCTAGGCTTTGCTTTATTTAGTAACTGTTATCTTAAAGCTTATTATTACAGCACCCCTGTCTGTTAAATAACGTCAACATTCTTCCTGTCACCTCAGCACTTCGACCCCCCCTCCTCTTATCCCCCTCACTGAATGAAAAGCAACGAGGTTTTTGTTGGAAGCTTTGAATGAATAATTCATTTGGCAAAATCGTCTGTGTTGTGCATGTTCAGAAGACAGCGCACAGCTCTTGTCAGTCACGATGGCTTGGGTAGGACTAAGAGCTGTTCAGTGTGTTCTCGGAGTGTACCGCTGATGGCGGGCTGCTGAGATTGCCAACTGTGTTAATCCTGACCATCCTTCTTTGTCTTTTGTGACAGGAAGATTAAGATTCAGGGTCTTAGTCAATTGTAGCGGCTGGACTGTATTTCACTTTGTTGTTTCAAGCCCTTTTTTAAGTTACTGACAGATTCTCTTCATCCCTCAAACCCTGTGAAATCCTGACCCGGAACAACTGGCTCCTGGGGCAGTGTGGTTGAGAGAGGAGAGAGCACAGCCCTTCACATCAGAGACCCCTGGGTTTGGGTTCTACATCTGTCATTTATTCAATTGGCAGCTTGAGCCAGTTGCAAAACCTTGATGAGCCTCAACTCTCTTATCTAGAATATAAAAGGAATTCTTGCTACACAACAGTTTGTGCATTGAGGTGGGGATAAGGATTTCATAGGGAATGTTTCTATGAAAGCATCAACACTCTGATTGTAGGGTGGTAGGTTTGTAGTTAACGCTCATGGCCTTTTCATTAATTTCTTCTTCACCGTTGTTTCCGTTATCTCTTTTCTTTCTTGAGTCTGTTACATATGTGCAAAATACTGAATGAACATACATTTTCCTGCCTAACAATATTCAATATTTCCGTATTTTCATGAGATAAAGTTCACTTTCTTCAGCATGATCTCAATAGGCTGTCCCTTCCCTTCCCACCCATCTGAGGGTCGAGTGGACTATCCACATGGAAATGTTCTTCACTTTCCCCAAAGCATTGCATGTGAGTTTAGTTTCCGTGCTGGACAACTTCTGCTCTCACACGTAACACATCACAGGATGACCATCTAGTTCCATATCCATCTCCCAGTTGGATATTGTCTGGCACTTAGAAAATGCCTCAAGGATTGTTTGCTCAATGAATGAATGAATTCAGAAATGAATGAATGAAGCAATGAAGATTTTGAAGGACAATATGGTAGAAATTTTAAAAATACTAAAATCATGATGACAGACATGGTGACTTGGTAACAGAAGCACCAGGAAATGTCTGCTGCACACCTTGGATCAAATATCTGCAAAACCAGCATTTTTTTTTTTTTTTTTGAGACAGAGCCTCAAGCTGTCACCCTGGATAGAGTGCTATGGCATCCACAGCTCACAGCAACCTCCAATTCCTGGGCTCAAGCAAGTCTCCTGCCTCCACCTCCCAAGTAGCTGGGACTACAGGCGTCCGCCACAACGCCCGGCCATTTTTTGGTTGCAGCCGTCATTGTTGTTTGGCGGGCCCGGGCTGGATTTGAACCCGCCAGCTCAGGTGTACGTGGCTGACGCCTTAGCCCGTTGAGCCACAGGCAGTGAGCCTGAAAAACCAGATTTTACAGCATGTTGATAAATGCTAGGTTCATTGTTCTTACTGTAACTTGTTTACATCTGTCCCCCACCCTCTTCCTCCTTGATTGCCTCCTCCAACTGTACACCTTTTCCTCCTGCTTTTTGAAGAAAGTAAAATTAAGAGGGATGAGTTGGAGAATCCCTCCAGGGGCTGGCAGCCCAGCTGCATCCTTCAATGCCCTCCGGTCTGTTTTATTTGATGAGTTTATAAAACATCCTCACACATGTGAGCAGATGACTAACCTTGGCTTTGTGAACTCTCTCCTTCCTAGTTTGATGGTTGATGCTCTGTTCTGCATCTTGTGTTAGGTTTTTTCTCTCCCCCTACCCCCACGCAGGGCATGTTTTAAGTGGTGATGAATAAACCTGTTAGGCAGCAAGCCACAAATCCTAAAAGTCTTAAGGTATTTTTATCCTGCAGTTTTTATGTGATGTCCATTGATTTTTCCACACTTTTTTGTCTCCCTTAGAAGAAAATCTAGAGTTCCAGCATAGACTGTATCAGCCCCTCCATGATAACACAGTATATACTAATAGATAGGTCTGCACACAGGAGGCCCTATGCCCTCTCTCCAAAGACCACAATACTAATGATGCAACATTTGCTCAAAGGAAAAATAACCGAGGAACTTATACACGAACAAGACTATTTTCTTTTAACTTATGTCTTAAAGCAAAAACTTAGATCGAGACTAAAAGGGAAGGCTATTTGAGATGAGCTATTGGTCAGACCTTCTACGTATGCATACTGGGCACATAAGTATACATGTGCTTGTGTCTTTTGGATACCTGTGCTTGCTGAGCTGATAAAAGACCCAATATTCTAATGAAAGGGAAGATGTATGGAGAATTTGATTTTCTGCTGAGATCCCAGTGATAGCAACGATGGCAACAATATAACTGCCATTAGCAGAGTAATCATTGTGTCACACTTTGCATGCAATATCCTATTTCATTAGCCAAACAACCTGAAAAACAGAGATTACTATCTCTATTTTATAGAAGAGAACTGTATGCTAAAGCTGATGCTAAAGCTTTCGAGTGGCTTGCGGAATGTCACACAGTTAGTAAGAGGAAAAGGAGAGAATCAAACAGTCCAGTTTCAAAATCTAACATTTACCACTGCGCATACCGCCTCCCACCAGTTCAATCATATCCTACTTCTTTCTATAGCCCCCTTTCCCCAAATTATTTAAAATATAATGTTATCATAGTGTAAAAAAACAAAAAAAAACAGTGACTTCTGGCCCTGATAGCTTAGAAAACCACCTTTTAGTTGCAATGGGTTTTATTCAAAAGGCAGAACCCCAGAATCCACCTGACACTAGAGGCAGGACTTGGGGGTCTCTATTAAGACGCCACCTCAGTCAGTGCTGATTCAGCCTGCCTAGAATGATTTTGTGGGCACGACATTGGGAATCACATCCTAGAATCTAGGCATTTGGCCAGCGACCAGGTCTATCACAGATGGACTGGTGTGTGGGAACCACTCAATAAATTGTTGTTGAACCAAATTGTTGAACCATGCAATGAGAACCATTTTCCCTTTAATATTTTGCAAGTGGAAATCCATTCAGCCCATAATGCAGTTCAGCCCTCAGGGTTCAGGACAGACAGGCAGCAGCGGTGGTGCGTCTCAGCAGAGTTTTGCATCAAGCAGGAAGACTACACTCAAGGTAGACATTTTCTTTCCTAGGAGAGTATCTGCCCCTATCATTAAGGTTTATAGGTATTTGTATATGTCATTACCGTTACCAGTTTTTCCTGGGTCCTGGGGAGAATCAAGCTGAATGCCTATAAAATACAGCAAACTCCTAAGAGAAAGATGCTCTCTAAAGATATAGTATTACTATAAATTTCAACTACTTTCCCCAGCCTGAAAGTGCTGTCCTGGAGAGAAGGATCACTTAGCAGTCATTGGCTCATTTCCCAAGCTAGTGGGAAACTGCCCCAACTCCCAAGCCTGGTAAAGTGGAGGAATGGGGTCCCTGGGACACTGGGCAGAGAAAATATGAAACAAAGCAACGCTTATCTATATATCAAATCATTATCAGTTATAAATACAGTCTTAGCAATTCTTGTTATAATGATAACAAAAACATGGACCTACAAAACTCCATTACCTGTTTGTAAATGGAATGCTATCTTCTTAATAGAGTTTGCTCTATATTTTGGTTTTACTTTCTACTGCTCCCAATTTAGCATGTGGCAGCATCAGGGCAACCAATTCTCTTCTTCACCCCTTGAGAAGTATTAGTCATCTCGATCTCCATCAGATTTTCACAGTAGCTATTTGAACAAGGACAGTTCCCTTGGAGTTAATCTTTTAAACTCAAAAGCAAAATCCCTTGAGCCCGTCTTGTGTAAATGAGACTAAATGTCTCTGAACTTCTCATCATCTTGGAGAAGTGCTACCTTTTTAGTCTGCAGATAAATACAATGCTTTACCAGTTTCTTGGGACCCCATATTCAGTCAGGGTGGGATACCTAAGGAAAAACCTATGTTCCAGAGAGAAATGGATACATTTGCAGACAGATGAAGTGAGCATAAATTTGTAAACCCATTTAAAAGAGTAATGATGCCATGTGATCAGAAGACTTAGAAATATTAATAACATATATGACATGCATTTACGTTATGCATATTTTTATATAAATATAAATACATGATAGAAAATATTTCTTATTAAATTCACAAACGTAACACAAACATGTCTGATCCATTTATACTATTTTACTTGGGGCTTTGTCCTATTTGATGAATTCTATGTTGACATGTCTCAGCCCTCTCTCCTCCCTCCACATTTCGTTAGAGATCAGCCTTCTCAATCTCTTATGGGTGACCAGTAGGCAACTTGAAACTGCACTCTGCTGTTTTTGGCCAGGGCTAGGTTTGAACCCGCCACCTCTGGTATATGGGGCTGGTGCCCTTTTCCTTGAGCTACAGGCGCTGCCCCTTGAAACTACACTCTGACTCCGCCTGCCAAACCTGCTTGTCTCACAATCTTCCCCATCTCAAATGGGAGCTCTATTCAGCCATTTGCTCAGGGAAAAAAACTTAAGATTTTTGTGGCTTGGTTCCCACAGCCACTAAGACATTCCATTGTCCTGACCCTCAAAATAGATCAAGAATCCAGACACACCTTACCATTTCCATCACCCCTACTCTTCAAAAACACCCTCACCTCGGAGGTCAGAAGCAAGTTCTGCCAGGAGTTACATATTAGGGAGACACCTAATTGATAAAAATTGATACATTTGATGGCCCTGGGAATAGAGGAGACCCCTTAAAGAGGCGGTGAGTAGATAGAAAAGAATAAAACCCCAGAAAAATCTGCGAGGAACTTTAGCATTTAGAGTTCAGCTATAGAAGGTAGCAACTGAAAAGAGTTAGGACAACCCAGGCCCTAACTTCATTAGAAGGGAGACCGCATCAGATTAGCACTGGAGGCAAAGCGGGGGCTGCTCCAGGGGAAACAGCTCCATAACCATGTTCCAGAAACATTTGGTCCTGCAAATAGATGTGTCAGCCAAGATCACTGTTAGAGAGTACTTGAGCCCCATACACAGAAAGCTGCTAGCCCCATCTATCACCAGGTCATGTGTTTTCATGAACAAAAATGAAAGAAACAATCAGACTCTAGCCGTGCTGGCTGCACTTTCAGAAGGTTGTGAGGAAACCTTAAGCCAGGGCTGCACAGGCTTCTGTGCTTCATTCCAGGACAACAGCCCACTTGCCTATCACACGACCCAAGTTCCTGTGGGATGAGCCTGGCTACCACCCAAAAGGCTGGGCTGGAAGCAAAGATGGTAGAGTTCTGGAGACAAAAATCGTGGAGTGGCCTGGGAGAGGCTGAGCCAGGTTCAGGGCAACCATCCCCACAAGCCTCAGTCCTGCAGCACCCTGGACTCTCTAGGGATGTACATGACAATAGGGGACCTGTATGTTTTAGCATAAAAATTCCAGAGGAAACTTCCCCTCCCCCAGAAGGCATTGATGGATGAAGGGACTCGAGGACACAGGGAGAGAAAAATCCCACAGCCACTAGCCGAGAGGCAGTGGTCTCAGGAGCAGGTGAGCAGTGGAACAGCAGAGTCCAGAACAGAGAGAGCAGGGGGCTATGGAAGAAACCCTCTGTCTACTCCCCATCCACATCGGAGATTCTAGGGAAAACAGGATTTCAAAATACTGAGGCCCGTTTAGCCTTGAAATGTCCTTAAGAATCGAAGCCCTGGGATATGCCTATCCCATCTCTTTTCCAAAGTGTCTTTAATAAGCATGAGTCACTTTTATTTTTTAAAATCAACATAAAAGAAATTAAAAGGAAATAACCATGGTTATTATACTCCTTTTTTTTCTATATATTTCTCAATGATTTACTTACATTCATATTACAAATCTTATATAGGGTAGTTGGCAAATATCCCATTTCATTGACTGAAAACTGGAGTTCTGCAGAGATTAATGAACCTTCTAAAGGTCAAAATTCAAAACACTAAATCCTGTGGGTTATTTTCCCCTGAGCACAAATTCCTTATCTCAACATGTTCAAGTAATTGCCAAATCATAATTTCTCTTTGTCCCAGATTCTAAGTCGGTGAGGTCTGCACAGTCTGATTTGAGGCTAATTATTCAGATGTTAAAATTGGCATCTGACTTTATTTCAGTTAAGAAGCAGTTGACTGTGATTATTTCCCTTTCTTCTGCCTGAAGGCTTCTCTGTACCTCTTGTTCAACTGGCTCTTCCCTGAGGACATATATTACGTGGCATATTCTTTCTCCTAGATTTCTTGAGTGAGAACATTCTTTCATTCTTTTTTCTAAACAAATACTTTAGGAGTAACTCTCCTGGATGACATAGTTTATATCAAATACAATTTTATAACAAAATCACAGATGCTAGTGCCACTAAGGTCTCATTTACATAAATAACATCTCTCCATCTTGCTTAAATTTCATGTTTTACATGAAATTTATACTAGTAAATATTGTTAAAACACCAATATTTTGTAGCCGGGCATTGTGGTGGGCGCCTCTAGTCCCAGCTATTTGGGAGGCTGAGTCAAGAGAATCACGTAAGCACAGGAGTTGGAGGTTGCTGTGAGCCGGGTGACTCCACGGCACTCCACCGAGGGTGATAAAGTAAGAGTCTGTCTTTACAAAAAAATAAATTAATAATAATAATAAAAAACACCAATATTTTGTTTTTAGTTGACTCATCTATTTTCCATGTGTCCAGTGTAGGGGCAGATAGGGAGGAAAAAAAGAAAGAAAGAAAATCACAGTCATCCAATATTAAACTGTCAGTTACTACACAGTTTTATGACAATTCCAGAGAAAAAAATGTATATTTGTACAAGTGTTTTTCTTCCCTTACCCTTTCTTTTTTTAAAGTTATGCCCACCAAGTGCCAGTAATTACTCTTGTAGGCAGAATCAGAGAAACAAAATTGTGCCATTAAAAGCTGAGAGGGAAGAAATGTTTTTTAGAAAACATTTAAATGAGTGTGGTTTCCTATTGAGTGATGGTTTTGCCAGATAAGTGTTTCTTTTGACTAATTCTCACGTGTAAGCCTGAAACAAGTAAACATTATTGCTCAAGCTTCTGGCGTGGGAAAAAAATACATACAATCTCATGTCTACTATAATTCTAGGTTGAGCACGTGTACAAACAGTCTTCTCTTAATTAGTCTGGGGGAGAGGCCAAGGAAGGGCGAGCCAACAACTAGTGTGGAAGAGTAAGTATATGATAGCTTGACGGGGAAGGAGAGGAGGAGATTCAGTGGGGTCTGCTCTGTTGCTTCACAGGGAGACTGGCCAATGAGCCTGGGATAGCTGGGTCTGCCAAGAACAGAAGAATCGATGTTTAATAAGCTTTGAAACTCAAAGCAAGACTTGGCAGTCATTTAGTTTAATGATCTTCCATTTCAGCAGAACGGAATCTCAACTCTGGAGAAGTAATGTGGCTTGCCCAAAATTAGACAACTGATAAATGAAAGAGTTTCTGCTTCTGCTGAAATTTCTTTATATTATTCAACTAACTGCCCCTTTTCTCAGGAGGATCCAGATAGGAATAAAATCTAGCTAGGGTCTAGTTCGGTTTGCATTGATATGGGAATCATGGTAGATATGCGGGGAGGATAGGGGAGATTTTATTTATTTTTGACAAGCCAGGGCTAAAAGTTTGGCTTGAGTGTTAATAAAGTTGTAGATATCAAATACCCTATTTCCCGATCAAGCTGATGGGGGCAGAAAGGGTGGGGAAGACAGGAGTTTGACATTCATAAAGAAACAAGCAGAGGGTTGAAAATCAGGAAGTGATGGTTGCTTGTCAGGAAAGGCTAAAAGAAGGTCTAGGGACAATAGCTTTGCATGTCAGGTGCATCTATGTAAGAGCCGAAAGCTGAGGGGAAAAAGGATGGGTTTCACTGACAAGGTTCACTGATCTCTGTTATGTGGGCAGGTGGGGACTTCCCAAGCATTCTGACCTGGGAAGTTTCCCACTTCCTCTGGGTCTTAAAAGAACTTTGTGTTCTGAACAGGGTTTTCTACTGAGGTCCAATATTTTTGCTTCACTACCAGAAAGCAACATTCAATACATTCAAACCAGAAAGAGAAAATAAAATTTAGTTTGCAAAACTGTCTGGACATATGATGTCTCCTTTCTCCTATTGTCAACCAGCCTGTTTCAATATAACCTTTGTCATGTTCTAAGTTTATTAAGTCAGTGTCCCTTTTTACAAAATTATAGGCCAATTAATATTAAATTTCTGCCTGTAGCTGATGCCTTCTAATCAATGAGGTCAGAAACATTGAATTTGCTGCTGTTCATTAAAGCAGTCACCATTTCAACCAACTGATAGTTTCTAAAAATGTCAGATGGGCAACAACTGGGATAAAGATCACTAATGACAACGTAACCCCTTGTGTCTTGACCACACCTTAACCCTCAAGGTCAAAGTTTAACTACACCAATTAAAGCTCACAAATTCAGTGACAAGCGTGGGACTTAACTTCTTCACGGAAATGATACCCAGTGCAAATCGGCTGATGAGACTTTTCAACCCCATGTGTTTTCCCACTTTCTAGAACAGAGACTCTTGCTGGAGCTATGTGTTTACGTATATGGTGACAATGCTTCGGATTAGTTGTATTTTTGAACTATAATTCATTGCCAATGCTTCTGATTAGTTGTATTTTTGAACTATAACTTGGTGTTTTTCCAAGTTACAAGAAAAGACTAGGTGAGGACCCCAAATGCCCTCCGTCCTCCCTTATCACCTAATGTGCATGATGCAATGGTACATTTCAAAACTATTAAGAGATGAGTATAATTGTGATGGATGTGTTACTTAGTTCAATGTAAGCATTTCACATTGTATATCAAAGCATTATCTTGAACCCCATAAATACATCAATGTACAAAGTTATGATTTGATAAAAAAATCATTAAAAAAAAAAGAAAAGACTAGGCAATTAATTTTCTCCGTGTCATTGAAAAAGGCTTTTACATACTTTTGCATGGTGTGTAGTACTAATTTAATACAAATCCACTATCCCTTATCCAGAAATGCAAAATGCAGAAACACTGAAAATCAAAATTTGGGGGATTATTTTTTTAAATTAGCCCCATATTTATCTCAGTGCAAAACCTCACCTGAATGGAATATGAGACTATTCAGAGTCTATTCATCATATTTAGCATAGACATTGATGCTTTTTATCATAGAAATCTTAATGGGTTTGATTAAGGGGAGCTGCTCTGGACCCCACCGAGGGCCATCACATAATGTAAAATATGCATGTATATGCACTGTACTAACTTTGTAAAATATGGGCAAAAAAATAAATTCTAAAACATAACTGGCCTCATCAGTTTTCCATAAGGATGAACTGTGAAAAGGTAATATTTGGGCATTTTCTAAGATTGTAGAAAGTGATTTTTGAAAATTGCCTCTATTTAAGTAAGCAATTCCCATTGTTATTGCTCATACACTCAGAGTATTTTTACCCCCAGGAAAATTTTGTTTGAGCTTTTCGTGTACTATTTTTATTTTTATTTATTCTTCAATTCATGTACCCATGTAAAACCAGCAGAGGGAGAACACTAGAGACTGCCATCCACCAAATCCACCGACAGTGGCCGCTTAGCCTTTCTGATCTATTAGCACAATGCCTTAGGGCTGTTTACCTGGCGACTTCTTGAGATGACAGACATACTTAATCAAAGAACATTTAATATTTGGCCTCTTTGCTGAGACTGTCAGCAAAAGAGCTAGTTGTGGAAAGAAATGTCGTTTATCTGACTTATGCCCAATGTGTAGCCCAACACCTTTTTTTCTCATTCTTATCACAATTATAAAACTATACATGAATCTTACCCACTCTTAACAAGAACCACTTTGAAAAGAGAAAAGAAGAAAAGAAAAAGTCACATCTTCCCGGGTATGTTCTAACATTAATGTATTGCTTTATTTTTTTTAATTTGGTGGGAATCAGAACTTTATTTAAAAATCACTGTTAGTTTTTAGTTACCCTTCATAATGACAGTGGTTTTATTTTTGTGAAAACAAGTATGAGATTATATATGTTAGTTATTCTGAACAAAGAATATTAAGTAGCTATGATCCCTGCGATACTGAATTCCACAAGGGTGAGAGAAAAGAGAGAGAGAATATATACAACCATAACATTGAAATGGGCTCTTTTGGCAAGAAAATATTTTCCAAATATTTATTGTGTATACAATTGTCTGTTCATGAAGCTCATCCTGGGCACGTGACTTCCTGTTAGAACAAGAGAGACGAAGAAAGAGCAAGAGTATATTCTATGGTCTGGGAATACTCAACTCCAGTTTTATTCTGTAAGAAAAGAGAAACTTAAGAGTATAAGACCCAAATGTATCGGTTTGACTGTCCTCATTAAAAATAGAAAACTAGGAAACATTTTAACTCAGTATATTTTCAGCTGTGGACTGGAAACCAACTGAAGTTAATTTACAAGTCGACATGGAGCAAGACAAAGGGGAAGCTTGCAACCTGCATACACTCATCTGGGGGCATTTAAAATGCATTTCATTGCAAAAAGAACTCTTTAGAAGTCCACCACCAGTGTGTGTTTCCTACGTAGTCATGTGGTTTCAATAAATGGCAGTTCTTATGAATTCAATGGAAACCTCAGTGGGGAGGAAAGCAAAAACCACGAAGCCACAGGGATGTCACAACTCCCCCAAATTAGTGCTACTTCACAAAAACAACTCACAACCTTCAATCAGCTTACGAAAAATGTCAAGTACATCAAGCACCTACCATCTGCTAAGACCGTGTTATGAAAATGTTAACAAACAGCTAGGTGTCATTACAGTGAAGGAAAGAAAACACATCACAATTGATGACCTCTGGGCAACTTATTAAACATCCATTTATGTCCATCCATAAACAGACATAAAAAACGGACTTGACAATATGGGAGAGGTTTTTATGCATCTTTCTATCAGAGTCACAACATTTTTAGGGGCTTTCTATTAATCCTTTAAGTATAATTGTGTTCATTTATGCCAACGTGAGGAATTGGCAGGAGTTACATGAAAAGTGAACTAGCTGGTAAGACCGGGGAATGTATTGTCTGTCCTGAGATAATTGTGGAACACTCTAGGTGTCTGGATTTGAGAGTAATGTGCATCCTGGATTTCATTTCATCTCTCTGTTCATTCTTCCTGCAATTTCCTTAGTCATATCAAGGCTGAATGTTTTCTCTACTTTTTCTTAGAGGGATATTAAAAAGCCTATGGTACTCAGACCATCCATTCAGAGATGGTACGCTTTACTTATTCTCAGCTAGATTTCATAATTAAAGTCTTGGGCGGTGCCTGTGGCTCATCGAGTAGGGCGCCGGCCCCATATACCGAAAGTGGCAGGTTCAAACCCAGCCTCGGCAGAACTGCAAAACAGAAAAATAGCCGGGTGTTGTGGTGGGCACCTATAGTCCCAGCTACTCGGGATGCTGAGGAAGAGAATCGCCTAAGCCCTGGAGTTGGAGGTTGCTGTGAGCTGTGTGACGCCATGGCACTCTACCGAGGGCGATAAAAGTGAGACTCTGTCTCTACAATAATAATAATAATAATAATAAAGTAGGATATGTACACGCAAAATAGCACAACAGATAAACTATGAAAATAGTTTTTCTTCCCATCCTATTCCAAATCAGAGGGAATCCAGTTTAAAGGTGCTTATGTACATTCTATGAAATTTTTTATGTATATTATTGTGCCCCATATTCCCTTTTATCCACACTTTTTTTTGTTTGTTATTTTCTTTTAACAATGTATCTTGGAGAGAATTCTGTCAGCATGTCAGGACATAAAGAGATCCCATACGTAAAAAGTGGCCACAAGGTAATCTCTTATATGAATGTATAACTTTTTTCAATCAGCTTCCTGTTGATGAGAATTGTAGAATATTTCTAGACTTTCTCTACTAATAACAATGAATATATATCTTTGTTTATATATGTTAGTTGTATCTATAAGAGAGATTCCTAGAAACAGAATTTCCAGGTCAATAGTATACAAATTTAAAATTTTGAAAGATACTTCTAAATTTTCCTTTGAACAGGATGTTCCAGTGTACATTCCTGTTAGCATCGTTTGAAATTCTTTATTTCCACACGTGTTCAGCAATGATTTTTTCATTGAATATGAAAGTTAAAATGCTATTTCACAGTTGTTTTAAATTTTAATATGAAATTATAGATAATATTGAACATTTGTTTGTATATTTTTAAGCTATATGTTCTTTCCCTTTTTCCTGCAAATTTCTTTACTCTTTAATGATTTTTAGTAGTTCTTTAAATGATAAAAGACTTTAATTCTAAACATAAACATGGGTCCTGCAAATATTTTTCTTTTCTTTTTTTTTTTTTTTTGACTTTGGGCAGTTGATGATAAACAATTTTGTGTAATGAAGTTTATCAGTTTTCCCCCTGGATCAGTGTTTAATTGTTTTTCATCAATTTTTAAAGAAAAACAAATGACTATATTATTTTAAGTAATTATAAACATAGAACAAAGTTTCGTTCGCCTTTAAGAAGAAATATATTTTAAAAGAAAACTCATATAGCTTAGAAACACATGAGCAGATATTCAATTAACCCATAATTTAATATCAAAATTAAAAATTTTTCATCAAAAGATTAGATCATCATGATTTTCATGTATAATATTTAAGGAAACTCTAATTATTATTTATGAGAGGATTAATATAAGATTCTGCAATGAGAAATTTGTTTCTACTGGTTTCCTTCTAGATTGAGAAGTAGCAGTCTCCTTGAGAATCCTTGAGGTCCTGGGTATGTGGGAGAGATTAAGTAACACAGAGGGTCTTTCATTAAAGAAGCCCTGTGGGTTTCAGTTTGGTCAACTGGGGCGGGAGGCTAGTAGAGCTTCTGTCATAGCTCATTTTGAGATTTAACTTGCCCTTTGCATCTTAACAAGTTGTTTTACAGATTTCTGCTCACCTCTGCTAAGTTGGTTAAATTAGATACCTCTGGAGGTTCGTGGCTTTACCTGTGACAAAGGCTGTGTAGGAACTTAACTTCTTTAAAGTAACTAAGTAGAACACAAGATTGTAAGACAATAATATTAATATAAGGAGATTCTAACACCGAAAGAAAGTGTAACTTAAGCAAATGAAATCCAAAAAGCCAGTTATAAGTGACAAAATCAGTAGTAGAAGACAGAAACTTTTAATTGCTATTTGGGTAAATATTACATGGATTCAGGACTACCGTAACAGACATTCCCACTACCACTTACCAAATTCAATGCACATTCCTGTTCCCCAAGTCACCTTTTCTCCATAATGTTTTTCTATGTAAAACTAAAATCTTCTCAAATACTAAAATGTAAACTTTTATTCTCTGATTTCTTTCTCTAAACTCACACTGCCTTTTATAATCAGTATCACACAGATTTGTACCTGACAGTTCTCTTCTTCTAATATAGGTGCTATTTCATTTCATCCCCAGCTCCAGTGAGAGTCGTAAAGGAGGGGCCACGTTATTTACCTTATCCTCTCATTGTGCCAAGTGAACTCCTGGATAAACAGTTCTCAGAGTTATTGATCAGCTGTACTTGAACTAAACACACAGTCACGTGACTGGGATCTAAAGAGCCATCATCTCAACAAAAGCTTTTACAGGTTTACCACAGTGACAAGACAAAAATGGCTTAAATTCAGAAAACTAATCACCCTTATCTTCAGTTCTAAAGAAATCTGTTACTGGGGTTTCCTGATCCTGGAAAGGTAAACAGCAAGCAAGTGTTAGTGTCATTTCTAAACAGCATGTGGGATAAACCTCTGCACAAATTACTATCAATAGGCACAACAGGAGAGCAAAAACAGAAAGACTCATTTTCCTCGATTTGACTAGTTCAAATAAGTTTCTCTGCACAGAGCAATACATGTGGTTCTCTGCTTGAAATGGAAATTTTAACTGTCATTTGCTTCATCACCATTCAAAGGAGATATTAGAACCTGTACTGTTTCCTGTCTGCTCTCCCCAAACCTTTGTATGTATGTGTGCATGCTTGTGTACCTGCCAATCCCATAAAATAACTCCATTTATGCAGGTGCAGCTTGCTTCATTGCACTTCACTTCATTGTGCTTCCCCAATATTGCACTTTTTACAAATTGAAGTTTTGTGGGAGCCTTATGTCGAGCCAATCTTTCAGCACTATTTTCCCAACAGTATGTTGTTTGTTTCATGTCTCTGTGTCAGATTTTGATAATCTTGAACTATCTCAAACTTTTTCATTATTATAGCATGTATTGTGGTGATCTGGGATCGGTTATCTTTGTTGTTACTATTACAGTTGGGTACCACGAACCGTGCTGAAATAAGATGGTGAACTTAATCAATCAATGTTATGTGTGTTCTGACGCTCCACAGACTCTTTTCTCCATCTCCTCAGCTTTCCTCATGCCATGAGAAACAGCAATAATGAAATTAGGCCAGTTGAAAACCCTGAAATGGCCTCTAAATGTTCAAGTGAAAAGAATAGTTGCACCTCTCTTACATTAAATCAAAAGCTAGAAATGATTAAGCTTAGTGCAGAGGCATGTTGAATGCTGAGACAAGTTGAAAGCTAGGCCTCTTGCACCAAACAATTAGCTAAGTTGTGACTGCAAAGGAAAAGTTCTTGAAAGAAGTCAGAAATACTACTCCAGGGAACGCATGAGTGATAAGAAAGCAAAACAGCCTTGTTGCTAATATAGAATTTAGTGGTCTAGACAGAAGATTAAACAGCTGCATTATTCCCTTAAGCCAAAGCCCAATCCAGAGCAAGACCCTAACTCTTTTCATTTCTATAAAAGCTAATAGAAGTGATGAAGCTATAGAAGAAAACTATGAAGCTAGAAGTAGTTGTTTCATGAGGTTAGGGGAAGGAAGAGCCTTAATGTAACATAACAACATAACATAACATAACTTGGCAAAACTTAACAGTTCAAGGTGAACAGCAAGTCAGCAAGTACTGATGTACGAGCTGCAACAAATTATCCAAAATACCTAGCTAAGATCATTGATGATGGTGGCTACACTAAACAATATATTTTCTTTTCTTTCTTTCTTTCTTTGCTTTTTTTTTTTTTTTTTTGAGAAGGAATCTCACTCTGTTGCCCTAGAGAGAGTGCCATGCTTCTTAGCTACCTCAAATGCCTGAGTTCAAGCGATTCTCCTGCCTCAGCCTCCCAAGCAGCAAGGACTACTGGTGCCCACCACCACCTATGGCTAGGTTTTTAAAATTTATTTTTAGTACAGAAGAAGGTCTTGCTCTTGCTCAGAACTCTCGCTCTCTCGAACTCCTGAGCTCAAGCAATCCACTGCCTCAGCCTCCCAGAGTGTGAACAATGGGTTTTCAACATAGATGAAACAGCCTTATACGTATGTATTAGAAACATTATCATCTAAGATTTGTATAGCTGGAGAAGAGAAATCAATGCCTGGTTTCAAAGCGCCGAAGGACAGGCTGACATTCCTGTTAGAGCCTAATGCAGCTTGTTACTCTTTAAGTTGAAGCCAATGTTCATTTGCCATTACAAAAATCCTAGGGCCTTAACAATTATACTAAATGTACTCTGTCTGTTCTCTGTAAAGAAAACATCAAAACACATTGGTTTATAGCATAGTTTACTGAATGTTTTAAGCCACTATTGAGTTTTACTGATCAGAAGAAAAACAAGGATTCCTTTCAAAATATTACTGATCATTGAAAATGTGTCTTGTTACCCAAGAGATCTGATGGAGACAAAAAAGAAGATGAATGTTGTTCACACCTGCTAACGCAACATCCATTCTGTAGCCCATGGCTCACAGGATGATTTCAACTTTCAAGCCTTATTATTTAAGGAATATATTTTATAATAATATAATGCCATAACTAGTAATTTTTCTGATGGATCTGAGCAAAGGAAGTTTTAAACCTCCTAGAAAGGATTAACCAATCTAGATATTATTAAGAATATTTATAATTGATGGGAGAATGTCAAAATATCAACTTTAACAGGAGATTGGAGGAAGTTAATACCAGCCTTCATAGATGACTTTGAGGAGTTCAAGACTTCCATGGAGGAAGTTAGCACAAATGTGGTGGGAATAGTAAAAGAACTAGAATTAGAAATGAAGCTTGAAGATGTGATTGAATTGCTGCAATCTCATGATAAAATTTGAATAGACAAGGAGTTGCTTTGTAAGGATGATCCAAACCAAAAAAGTGGTTTCTTGAGATGGGATCTACTTCTGATGACGATGATAAGAACATTGTTGAAATAACAACAAAAGGATTGGAATATTACATAAACTTTGTTGAAATAGCAGAGGACAAGATTTGATATGATTGACTCGAATCTGAAGGAAATGGGTAAAATGCTATCAAATAGCATTGCTTGAAACAGAGAAATTCGTCATGAACATAAGATCATCTGGCAAACTTTACTGCTGTCTTTTTTTTTTTAATTGGCACTGTCACCCCACATTTTAGCAACCACTGCTCTGTTCTATCAACAGCCATCAACATCAAGGTAGTACCCTCCATCCGCAAAAGAAGATTATGACTGGCTGAAGGCTTAGATGGTTTTTAGCATTTTTAAAGCAATAAAGTATTTAAAAATTAAGGCTTTTACATTGTGTTTTTAGACATGATGGTATGGCACACTTAATGAGCTATAGGACAGCATAAACAAATTTTTTAAATGCTCTTGGAAATAAAAATAAATTATGTAACTCACTTCATGGTGATGGTCTGGAACCAAATGTCTCTGAGATATGCTCATATCCTCCAAACTCTGGGTTCCAAGCTAGCTACACTTTGATATTTTTTCCTAAAAGCATATCAAAAGCTCTCTAGCTGAGACTAAATGTTGCTTCTATTTTGTGAGCCATCGCAGTATTGCTGCCTTTACCTGCAGTCTAGATGGATTTTCTGGATAATTAGACTTATACATAAATGAGGATTTAACCTTCCAAGAACTAGATGCCTTGTCTGTGTTACTGAATCCTTACCAGATCCTCCTGTTTTTGAGATGATGTGGAGATTGTGATTCAGGTACCTTGAATGCCAGCCTTTAGCTTTCAGCATGAGGAAGGGTTAAGGGCATGGGCCCCACAGTCAGCTGGCTGGACTTAGGCCTCTGACCAGCAAGGGAACTGTGGACAAGGTGCTTCTTCTGTTGAGCCTCAGAATCTTAATCTATAAAATGGAGTTTAACAAAGTGAGGATTGAATGAGAAAATCATTTAAGATGTTTAGACTAATGCTTGGCACATAGTTGTTTCTTATTTCAATTTTTTAGTGTGAAGACTTATGTCAGGGCAAAGTGGTGGAGCTATGGTGAATCCCACCAGGGAGCAATTCACTTCAATTAGGTAGGAAGGAGTTGGCATCTAGGACCAATCCTTAGTTGAGAAAGCCTAAGATTACAGCCCCATAGTTCTAAATAACCATGGCAAAATCAGAAGATGAATGTTTTTTGTTTGTTTGTTTGTTTGTTGAACCAAAGAGAGACTAGTTGAGGGAGAGGCTCCGTTAAGAAGCTCTCATCAAGCTAAACTAGAAAAGAGTAGCTTTTTAGAATCAAGGCAGCTAGTTTAGAATCAAGGGTAAGTGCACTTTTAGACCGTGGAGTAAGTACTTGGAATGTCTAAAGAGAGTTGCTACAATGTCCTCAGAAAACTGTTGAAGGAACCCATAATGAGTAGTAGCGATCCATGGGGCAAGTAGTACTTAATCCTTCTTCAACAGGGGTCTGCAAACTTATTCTGTAAAGAGCCAGTTTCAGGGGTCTTTTAGACTCTGTTCTAACAACTTAATTTTGCCATGGTAATGTAAAGGCAGCTATAGGGTTAAGTAAGCAAATAAGCATGGCTGTGTTTCAGTAAAACTTTATTTATAAAAAACAGGCAGCCGCCAAATGTGGCTGACAGGAAATAATATCTTAACCCTTCCTTTAGAACAATGACAAGTATTATTATTGTTATCATCATCATTATTATTATTTATTAAATGCTTTCTATATGCCAGGCATTATACTGGCATACATTCCAATTTTAATTTATCTTATTTTCTCACAGCTCTGTGAGGAATATACCTTTATTGTGCCTATTTTTTACAGAAAATGGGCTCAGAAAGTTTATTTTGCTTAGGGTCACACAGCTAGTCAGTGACAAGCAGGAGTTATGCCTGGCTGTTTGGTTTTAGAGTCTGAGTACCCTGAGTCACAGGGACCTACCTCTTGAAGGGGATGGGATGGGGCTATTCTAACTAACTGCTCATCTCCATCTTTTCCTAAAGGAACATCCTGTCAGTGGCAAAGTTTTGCTGGATTTTGATTTACCTGCTACAATAAGTATACACGTGGCCCTATTTGCCTTGGCTACCATGTGTGCGCTGAAACACACTGACACCCTGGCTTTTTTTTTTTTATTGTTTTTATTATTAAATCATAGCTGTTTATATTAATGCAATCAAGGGGTACAATGTGCTGGTTTCATATACAATCTGAACTATTTTCATCAAACTGATTAACATAGCCTTCATAGCATTTTCTTAGTTATTGTACACCCTGGCTTTAACAGCCCAAAAGGCCCTGCTGAATCTGGGTCTTGCCTAGCAATCCAGTTCCATAGCCAACTCTCCCCTTCTCTCTGCATCCATCTCACCAGCTTTCCTGCTTTTCCTTGATGGTTTCCATTCTGCCGATTAGGCATTTGCACAGGGCGTTTCCTCTGCCTGGCTTCCCTCTCCTTCTCCTCCATGGTCTTCTTATCTCTGATTCATCCTTCAAATCTTGCTTCAATAACCGTGCCTCCACAGAAGACCCCCGACCTAGAAGCCTGTAACCTTCTTTTAGAGGACACTGAATAGGTTTATAATTTTATCTTAGTTCTGTTTAAATAAATGATAATATCTCATAGAATATCTATAAATTAGTAATAGAAAAGCTTACTGTCAGCTATGACTCTTTTTTTTTTCAAAAATTATGAAAATAAAGCTACCCATATCTCCAGCCCCATTTCGGAAGACTACTTACTGATTTAACAGATATTGTGACAATATTATTTGATTTGAAATATTTCCAACCAAAGCAACACTTCACACATATTTCACAAACCCAGCTGTCCATCCCTGGAGTAAATAACATTTGTTTGTGAGAAAAAAGCAAATGCAGACAAGAAGCTAAGTAATTAAGAATTTATTATACGTGTTTAGGTTTCTCCAAGACAAATTCTCAATTACCTTCTTGAGTCAAAAATTCTGAACATCACCTTCTACTGTCCTCTTGAGAATCAACAAAGGACACATCATAATAATATTTTACTAAATAGGATATGTAGTTTTTATATGTTAATGGCAGGTTATACCTTTTTAATTGTCTTTAGTTTTCATAGCTTAAAAAACAACTATTATTGGACAACACGTGTGTCTCAAAGGAGTAGGGCACCAGCCCCATATATTGGAGGTGTCAGGTTCAAACCCGGCCCTGACCAAAAACTACAAAAAATTAAAAAAAAATAAAAAACAACTATTTTTTAAAGATGTTGATATATTTAAAACAAGCTATATATCTACATATTCAGAAGGCTTATAATTGTATTTGCAAAGGCAAAGTCTTTTCACCTTTGTAAGCTTTTAAGGAAATATAAAAACTTGAGTGTAAAGAAGACCAGCATTCCTAGAACTTCCACAGGGAAGGGAGAAGAAGCTGCCAGTTCCTAAAAAATGAAGTCTACCGTGATGTTGTTTACTCCTTCTTGGGAAGAAACTTTCTTGTGCCCATTTTTATTATAGGAAACATGAGGTCATTCCAGGATAGTACACTTAAGAAAATGTTATCAATATAAAATCAAGTGTAGAAATTAGAAATCATGTAAAAATTTAGTGTAAATAATGGCATAAACAAATTAAAATGTGTAACAATGAAAATAGTTGTAACATGAGCATGGAAGTTTTGTAGGGAGTCTTTTCTTTACGAATTTAATATAGTAACACTATATTAGTGGAAAAAGCATAAAAGGTCTTCTCTTCTACAGACTTTAAACTAATCATGGATATGATTTATTGTTTGGTTTTGTGGCCTTTGGGCCTGGCTTATCAAAGTCTGTCAATAAACATTTTGTCAGAGACGAAATTAAAATTTTTCTCACTTTGAAAAGAGTAGGATCATTCAAATCATTGGGAACAAAGTGAATAGAAACAAAAACTTCATCTCTTCGGGCTCATGGGATCTTTTTATGTGTTCTCCATGATAGCTTAGTAACCAGCAAAACTTTTTGAAGTAAAGACATTAAATTAAATTCCTTAAAAATGTTTCTTATTGACTTCCGTAAGTGAAAGGAATGAAGTAAGGAAACTACTCTTTGAGGTCCAGTGGATACTGTCACAACTTAAAAAGGGGCAAGTTTGGTCACCCTAAAGAGATAAATTAATTTAGATGAGATGTAGCCTAAAGCTTCATATCTTCTGAAGATGCAATATAGATAAATATATGAAGAAAAGGTGGAGTCTTCCCCAGAACATGTCTTGAATCAAGATTTGTCCCTTCTTGTGGCAGCAAGATAAATATTAATAATACGAGGTTTAAGGAAACAATGAATGCATTTTTTTTAATTTTTAAACATATTTTTATATAAATTTTCAAATGTACAGCAAAGTTAAAATAATTTTACAAAAAGAACATTTATAGACCTCTCATCTAGATTCTGCCATTAACTTTTTCCTGTACTTAGTTTATTACATATTTGTCCATTCATAGATATACATCTATCCATACAGCCATCAATCATCTCATATTTTAGTGCAACTGCAAGTTCAACATATGAGTATTCAACTAGAATTTAATTAATGAATTTAATTAATTTAACTATAATTTAATGTTTTCTTCTTTTGAAATAACATTTACACACAGCAAAATCCAAAGTTCTCAAGTGTATACCCACAGTTTTGACAAATGCATGTATCTGGGTATCAAAATATAAAACAGTACATCACTCCACAAAGTTTCTCACCCTTCTTCTAAAGCAATAATCATCCCTATCTACCCCTAAGACAAAGATTAGGGCTTTTCCTAGAAATTCATATTTTTGCCTTTTCTAAAAATCCATATTAATGAGATCATAAAGTAGCCATTCTTTTGTATATTATCTCTTACACTCGGGATAATGTTTTTGAAATTGACTGTGTTATTGTGTGTAACAACATTATTTTATCTTTTTATAGCAGAGTATTATATTCTATTACATGAATACACCAGTATATTGACACCTCAGCCATTTCTTCTTTTGGGCTATAATGAATAATACTTCTATGAATATTGACAGATAACTTATTTTATGAACATATACTTTCAATTCCCTTGGGTAAAAATGTAATTACTTGGTCATGGGCTTGATTAATGTTAGATTTTTAAAGAACGGGACATATGTTTTTCCAAACTGATTCTACCATTCTATGTTCCTACCAATAATTTATGCATTTTATTTATTTCATATTTTCATCAATATTCAGTGTAACCAGTCTCTTAATTTAAAGTCAGATATCTATTTGAATATAAATGACTAATTTAGTTCCTTACCTCATGACACATGACACAAAATTAACTCAAAATAGATCATAGTTCTAAGTGTGAAGATTAAAACTATAAAACTTTTAGGAAAAAACATTTTTGTTCTTGGGTTAGACAAAGATTTCTCAGACAGAATACCTAATAGCATTCTATAATACCTAGGATAACATGACCTATAAACAAACAAAAAACATTTAAAACTTGGTTTCATCAAAATAACAAATTACTGTGCTTAAAAAAACAACATTAAAAACCTGAGATGAGCCACAGACTTGTAGAAAATATTTACAAATCATTTACCTGATAAAGAACTTGTGTCCAGAATATATAAAGAACACTAATAACTTAATGATAAAAAGGTAAGTTGCCCAATATAAAAAATGGGAGGAGAGCAGGCAGAACAAGAAGGCCAAATGGAAATCATACCAAGTATTTTCTGTGACCACGTGAAATAAAACTAGAAATCAATGATAAGAGGAACATAGGAAACTGTACAAATATGTGCAAATTAAACAGCATGTCCTCGAATGACCTGTGGGTCAATGAAGTTATTGAAAAGGCTGTTTAAAACTTTTTAGAAATAAATGAAAATGAAAACATAACATATCAAAACCTGTGGGGTACAGTAAAAGCAATAATAAGAGGAAAGCTTATACAAGTATCTACCTCCAAAAAGCAGAAAAGCTTCAAATAATCAGCCTAATGATGCATCATAAAGAATTAGAAAAACAAAAGCAAACCAAACTCAAAATTAGTAGAAAAAAGAAATAAAAGGATTAGAGCAGAAATAAGTGAAAAACCGAAATTAAGAAAAATATATTCAAATCATTTATCTGATACGGGACTTTTATCTAGACTATACATGGTATAAAGAACTCTAACAACCCAATAATAAAAAGACTAAAAATAGGAAAAAAAAAAAAAAAAGAAAAGAAAACAATACAAAAGATAAAATACACAAAAAAGTATAGTCAAAAATAAGTTAGGATATACTTCAGAATAACTAAAAGAGTGAACTTGGAATGTTACTGACATGAAGAAATGTTAAGTGTTAAGAGATGGAGACCCCAATTACCCTGAGTTGATTAATTCACAGTGTATGCCTGTATCAAAATATCTCATGTATCTTATGAACGCATACAATTATGTACCTATAATTAAAAATAAAGATAAAAAAATTTAAGTGAGAAAAGAACGTGAATATATTGCTTCAAAGAAAGACCCAATGTTCATCACAAGGTGAGTAGAAAAACAATACAAAGTATACCTGTATTCATATTGTGGAAGACATTTTACAATACAAATGAATGAACTAACTACTGATCATATAGGTACAAGATAGATGATCCTCAAGAATATTATGTTAAGTAAAAGAAGCTAGGGTTGAAAGACTCTATATTGAATGATTGTATTCATAACCAAATGGCCAAAAAAAAAAAAAAAAAGGCAAATCTGTAGAGGTAGAAAGTAGATTAGTGGTTGTCTGGAACTGTGGGTAGGAATAAAAATAACTAAAATTGATGTGAGGAATATTTTTAAGATGACGAAATGTTCTAAAATTGGATTTTGGTGATGGTTGTGCAACTCTAAATTTACTTGAAATTGTTGAGGCTTACATTTGAAATGGGTGAATTTTATGGTGTCTAAATTACACCTCAATAAAGCTATTTAAAAAAATATATAACTATTTCCACAGAAAAAGCCCTGCATGTCTAGATGGCTCCCCTGCAAATTCTACCAAACATATGACAAAGAAATGCCACCAATATTACAAAAACTCTCATGAAGAATACAAACGTAGGAAATAGTTTCAAAATAATTTTTTTGTAGATCTGCAGAACTTTAGTACTCAATTTGAAAAGAGTATAACAAGAAGGGGAAATTGCAGGACAATTTTATAAACATGAACATGAAATGCCTATACTAAAATTTAGCAAATTAATTCCAACATCAGGTAAAAAGTAAAAATATCACCACCGAGGTGGGCTTATGTTGAGTGGTAACTAAAAATCATGCTGTGTTTTTGAGTATGTAAAAAAAAAATAAAATTCAATATCCCTTTATGACAAATGAGAAAGACTTCTTATCAAATGAATAATAGAAGTTATTTTTAAACTGTTAACAGGCATCTCTAAAATTTATGTAAAAAACATAGTGCTTAATGCTGAAATATTGAAAGGAAAGCATCTGAAACTAGAAAGGAGATGGGTAGGCCTAGTATTATCATTTCTATTTAACATTGCTCTAGAGTTTATAGCTGATAATGTTAGTCCAGAAAAGAAACACAAGTTACAAATGCAGATATAAATGAAGGAAGATTGGAAAACTGACATTATTTACAAATGATTGTATAGGTAGAAAAATCAAGAATCAATGTAAACTATTAGAATTAAGTTATGAAGTTATCAAGAATACTAGATAAATTAAAAAATCAGTATTATAAAAGGAGCATCAAGTAATATGCAGTGTTACTGTAGATCAATAATCAATTAGAAGATGGACTATAAAAATAATAGCATTTCACAGGGGAAGAGTTTCCAGTGAAATCCAGAAAATATGCTAGAAAAATTACAAAAGACTTGTGACACTAATAAATTATACCAATTATAATACCAAAGATTTCAAGGCACCTTGAAATTTCAAGCCAAAACAAACAGCAGTTAGCAGAATTAGATTAAGCAGGACTATGGGTATCAGACTATCAAATGAAACTGGGAAGTGGATTTCTACATTGAAAACAAAAATGACGGGGCGGCGCCTGTGGCTCAGTGAGTAGGGCGCCGGCCCCATATACCGAAGGTGGCGGGTTCAAACCCAGCCTCGGCTGAACTGCAAAACAAAAAAATAGCCGGGCATTGTAGCAGACGCCTGTAGTCCCAGCTACTCGGGAGGCTGAGGCAAGAGAATCGCCTAAGCCCAGGAGTTGGAGGTTGCTGTGAGCTGTGTGACACTACAGCACTCTACAGAGGGCGATAGAGTGAAACTCTGTCTCTACAAAAAAAAAAAGAAAAGAAAAGAAAAAAGACTTAAAATATAAACAAGGAAAAAAAGATTAAGGAGATAAAAGAAAATAAATATGCATTCTAGATATAAAAGGTTTAAAGGATAGATTAAATAACAGATAAAAAAGATTTAGAAAGATTTAGTTATGTAGTATTCCAAGATGGATATACTTGTTTTCTAAAATGTCACATAAAGAAATAGAGTGAATGATGGAAACTATTGAAAGGAAGTTAAGAGACATGGGCCAGGAGCAGGAATTCTAGAAAGGGAAATATACTTTGGAAGAGATAGTATCTGTAGAACACTGGAAAGACATTGGCACTAAGGTATAGACATGGGTGGATATTACAAAAATATTTTTGCATGAGTAAAATATCAAGTCACACATACATACATGTATAGTTTAATTTCATATGTAGAAACTTTAAAAGCATGTAAAACTACAGATTTAAAATCGAGGGATTCCATTAGCTATCATAAAACTATCTAGAAAGCACCAGGCTTATATTAGCTCATGCTTATAATCCTAGCACTCTGGGAGGTGAGGCAGGTGGATTAACTGAGCTCAGGAATTGGAGACCAGCCTGAGCAAGAGCGGATTCTGCCTCTACTAAAAATAGAAAAACTACCTGGCGTTTTAACTCCCCAGCTACTTGGGAGGCTGAAGGAAGAGGATTGCTTAAGCCTAAGAGTTTGAGGTTCCTGTGAGCTACGATGCCACGGCCCTATACCAAGGACAACAAAGTGAGACTCTGTCTGAAAAAAACAAGAATATTAATAAAAGCAATAGAATGGAAGGTGCAGTTCAGTACAGTCATGCCCTTCATGTGTAAAGGGGAAATAAGAACAACCCACAGGAGTTGTTTGTTGTTTGTTTTAGGGAATGAGCAATGTTCTATATATGAAGCTAGCTGATAGATAAATGACTATTTGCATTGTTATTTATCTCTATGCCCTTTACAAATATGTGACCAGGTTCAGGCAGCTCACAAAAAAAGAAAATACAAGTTACTTTCTAAAATACAAACACATAGTTAGTATTATACAGTGTACAAAATATAAATTAAAATAACTAGCAAGTGTTTTTCACCTATTACATTTAGATAAAAACTTTAAAATGTGATAATATAGAATTGACCAAAGTGGAGGAGAACAGACTTTGTTGGCCAAAGCATAAGTTGATTCAAACAATTCATAGAGTGACCGGTACTATTGTTTATAACACCAAGAAATTTACAACTCATAGGTATCCACCAGTGGGTGCTGCTTAATATGATGGATACATACAATGTAACGCTATGTAGTCACTAAAAATGATGAAGTAGGTCTATTTGCACTGATAGACAGTGACCTCGAATATTAGCCATTGAAAATAGCAAGATACAGAATTGTGAATTTACAGTATGTGCCTATTTATGTGAAAAGGTAAACATACATTTTTTTTAATGTTTGTAGAGTCATAAAGGATAGTCACACAAGCAAAATTAAAAGCTAGTAAAAATGGTTAACTCTGAGGATCAGTAGGACATTGGTTCTAAACTAGCAGTTGCACTGTCTTTTCATTTCTTTTTAACCTTTTGTATATTTCATCATACACAAAAATTACCTGTCAATTGAAAATAAGACATTTTGTACAAAGATTCACAAATGTCCAAGAGTGTAGCATGATCATAATATGAGAACAGTCATGTTGGTCTCAGTCACTACAGCAATACCCACTATATTTGGAAGTTATTTATAACCAAAGTAATAATTGAAAATCGCTTACAAAAGTGGGTTTTTGTTTTGTCAGTATTTCATACTTCTCAAGTGTTATCATCAGGAAGAAAAACCTATTGCATGAAATTTCTAGTGCTTCCTGGGTTTATCTTTCTCAGAAATAATAGAGAAAAAAAGCTGTTTCAAACGTTAAAAAATAAAGGTTGCCGAATCTTTCCTTTGAAATGTATATATATAAAAGCAAACAATAGCAATGATTTTAAGATACCTATTCTGGGATCCCCCTCTCTAAAATCGGTATGTTATTTAATTTCACTTTTTATCAGTTGTTCATTTGGGGTCAAACTTTCTACAGTTCCATAATGGAAATTGCCACTCTATTTTCAGAGGCGCAGATGGTGGAAAAACGTTTCACAAGTAAACCATTTTATTTGAGTGGAACTGAATTAGCTTTTCCAACCCACAATTTCCGAATACGATGTCAGAAATGAAATATACCCTTCTACACCTTAGTGATGTGGCTCTGGGAAAAATCATGCCATCACGCAGAAATACAGTTTCTTCTGCAAAATGAGGACCCCAAAGCCTTTGTTGTAGTGTTGTGAGGCTTAAATCACATACAGTCCCTTGAAAGGAAATTGCGGCTGTCTCACATCTTGCTCATCCCTGGACGGAATCTAAAAGCACTAATGTCCAGGTCTCACATAGACCAATCGAATCAGCATCTCTGGCCCTGGGCTCTGGCATCTGCCTCTTCCCAAGTTCCCGGGGTGATTCTCAGATGCAGCTATAGTTGAGAATCACTGACTAATACCTTACCAGTTCCTGTCATATCCTCTAATTAAAGATACTGGTATTTTTTTATTTTTTATTTTCTTTTTGACAGTGGCATTTTTATTGATAAAACACCAGTGAAGTTGTGAAGATCCGCAAGCCAACACACGGAGCAATCATCCACTTGCAGTAGACGTGTGCGTTTGACTCAAGAAACAACTGCCTACGCTAATCTGTGCGAAGCCACCTTATCAGCCTCTGGCTGCGTCGTAGGTAGAAGTGACATTTTAAGCGAAGAGAAAGAAGAGGAGTAGGTGGAAAGGAACTTGTATTTTAAAAGCAGAAAATCTGCTGTTGTTTTAATGTAGCAGAAAAGACATAACAAACGAGCATCCCACAAGGATCTGCTGTTGCAGGTCACATCAAGCCTGCCCTGCCGTACTTTTTCCCATCACAATGACAGCGACTCTTTAAATTTGCTACCTGCGCTCCCCTCCCAGACTCACTTGGTACTCTCACTTTCCCTTTCCTCCTCATTTTGTCCACAGTATATAGTTTACCTATTATTTTTTTAATTGACTGTATGTTTGCATTAGAATATGAATGCCATGAGAGTGGCTCTAAGGACCCAGCTGTCTTTTACAACATTGAATTTTCTTCCTAAACATCTCTAAAATAAGAGACCTAAACTAAGGCAAGAACTTTTTTTTTTACTAAAGAGAGGTTATGCCATGTATCAAAGAATGCAAACTAAAGGATAGTAAAGCATTTTGGATTGATAATTTAAAAAATAAAAATAATAATGTGCTCTTCTCAATTACAGCATTTCTACGTATGAGCCATTCTTTCCCATATGTTGGCCTGTTTGGATTTAAAAAAAAAGAAATTCTTTCCCCAATTCTGTTAGGTCTTCCAAAATATTCTCTCAGGCCATTCCTTAGAGATCACTACTGCAAACTGATCTCTAATTCTCTGGTATGGCTCGGATTCCTTCCTTTAATAATTGGATTCCGCCGCTGTTTTCTAGCCTTCAGCATTTCCTCCAAAACTAAGTCAGCTTGTAACAATATGAGATAAAGCTTGTCCTCCTTTTATCTTTACTTTCTTTAGTCCTACCAAAAATCTTATTTACTCCTAAGGGCTACAACAAAGTATCCTTTCCTGTTCTTATAGCAGAAATCACATGTGTGGGTTGTGTAACCTTAAGCAGTGCAACATGTCAGCCCTCTACTAAAAGGAGAGTTTGACCTTGCTCGAGACAAGTCTGTACATAGTTCAGTGTTCTCCTGTTAACCTGTGTATGTGACTTCGGCCAAGCAACTTCACTGACAGACCTCTCAGTTCTAAAACTTCACTCCAATATTAAGCAAATCCACAGAAATTTTTTTTCTTCTATGTTCATGATTGTTTTATTATAATAAATTTGTTTGATATAAAAATCGATTAGTAAACTTGCTGAGCTTGGTAGGTGCAAACATCAGCCTGAATGTTCGCCCAGGGGCGCTTTGAAACCCTCTCTGTAAAAGGCAACATTTCCCTCTGTAGACAAGCTCTCCAATAGGTCCAATAGGTGTGTAAAGTCATTTTTTCTGTAGTAAAAAGTTGATTCCAGTCTAAACCTAGACTTTCACATCAGACCCAGCATAGAGCTTCTTCTCTGCTCCCCAAGTTTGGGGCTGACCGAGGTTTGACAAGTACTATCATGGATAGATCAGCACAGCTCACTGTTTGCACCAGCCCTGGAGGCATCTTTTCCAGTTATTCAGCAGGCAAGCTCCAGTCATTACGAAGTAGTTTGAACATCACCCCTGGCTTTTCCACTCTCCTTTCCACCCAATCTCCTTCACTGCTCTGGCCAGAGATTTGAGTAGTTCTTTCTTGGATAACAAACATCTTCAATCTATCACAGTACAATCCAAATGACAACCCAGCTCTACAGCACATGACTTGAGTTTTGGAGATGCACTACCCCACTTGATTAAAATCTTTTCAAGACTTTCTAAGCCTGGCTACCATTTTTTGCACTCAGCTCCATCCAGCCTCAGGTTTGTGGACTTCTCCAAGTTGGAGGCAGATACCAGACTTTGCGTCCCTCCCCCAACCTAGGGGGACACATTTCAAGCTCTCCCACGGATTAGTTTTCCCTCCATCTAGGAACAGTTCTGGGGGAACCAAAAAGGCTCAGCACTCTTCAAACTAGCCTGAGATGCCAGTCTTCCTCTTGCAGACACCCTGATATTCATTTGTGGGGCCCCACTCCTTTGGCAGAGAGGGAGGAAGCAGTCCTTTCCCTTCCTACTGAAGAGACAACTGTCAGTATTATTTGAAGGATATTTCCTTCACCAAATCTACTTTTGAATGTCTGATCTCTTACCTGTGTTGTTGGAGTGATTGATGGTGGCTAACTGGGTTTCCATGTCTAGCAAATTCTATGGGGTTAGATTTAGCACTTTCCATTGCTATATGGAAAAACCTTTTTGTGCCTTAAAACTTTTGCTGAAATTCCAACATAACAGAAAATATGCCCATTTTGCTACACATCACAATCTTTTCTTTTGCACATAAATCTTTTTCCTTTTTAATGCTTAAAGGATACTTGGGACCTTAGAAATGCTCACTTTGTTATTAAGTGAACTCAGGAAAATAAGTATTCTCTCTAAATCTCAGTCCATTATATATAAAATGAGTTAGTATGAAATTACCTGACATGGTAATTATGAGATCAAAGGAGATAATCTGTGGGAATTCTAGGTAAACGTTTTAGTGCTATGCAAAGATTAGTTAGTATGTTTAATATAACCTGAGTAAAGTAGAAATTAAGGGCAGTTATTAAAGTGATTCAGGACAAAATGTCTACCAATAGGCAAAGTAGAAGATACACCCCTTAATACAGTCTGAAGAATGCAGATAACACCACATACCCCAGCCTTCAACCTAAATTCTGAGATGAATCCTAAAGTGTTTTAAAATTCATATATAGCACAGAGGAGGACAAAGAAGAAAGGAGAAGAAAGAGGAGGATAAGAAGATGAATTATTAAAGAAAGGAGGAAAAAACACCTTAAAATGCTTATTATGACTACACAAAACCCCCTTCCCTTGGCTTCCCTCTTGCCTTAGCATCTCTTAAAATATTTCTTTCCAAAATGCTAAAACTGCCATATATTTTTCACTTACAGTTTTCCAGCCCTCTCATACATTTGTTTTTTTGTCTTTCCAAAAGTTGAGATGAAGGCTGGATCTTTATATTCTGCAGCTCTTGCAATGCATGACAGAGGGTTAAGTCTACAGGTGACACTTAGTAAATAAATTAAGACATACTTAATAAATGTATCTTCATTTGCCTTCATTCAAATCAAAGTGTGACATGAACTCAGGTTGAGAAACCTCAAGGTAAATTAATTCCTGTAGCAGATTTGAGGAATTCTAATCAAGATGGTAAGATGCTTTAAAAAATATGCAGATTGGATAAAGACCTAATATAAATGATGCCAGCCAACTGTGTTGACAATAGGAGCCTATGAGAATCTTGATTCTTGCAGTAAAACTAGAAATACTGTGTGATATTTTTGTACTTCTGTTTTTGTGTCATCACTTAAGAGAAAATAAAGCATATTATTTACATATACACACAAATATCTGCCAAATGCAAGTAGCTATGTCTCTATTTATATGAGGAATTGTTTTTTCAAAACCAGAAAAACTCACTGTACTTTCTGGTCTTGATTTGTATTAGTCACTTCATTCTTGCCTCCTTTGAAGCAGAGGCCACGCTTGGTGTTTGTTAAAATGTGAATTCCTCAATGTGCAGGGTGATAAACCATTTTTAAAAAGTTAAACCAAGATAAGCATGTAAGAAATTACCATGAATCAGAGAGTATGCTACCAGTTTTCATCTTTTACCTCTTAAAATTATAAGAAACCTGAAAAATAGCCACAGTAGACCTTGAGGAACTAGGTTCAAAGAAGGTTAATTTTCCCAAGAATACGCAAATCTTACTGATTGTTTACATCTGTTTTCCAATCACCGTTCCATCTTGCATCCCCAGACCAACTTAACTGAATCCAATGAGTGTTGGCCATTGACATTCTGCTTCTGTGTGAGAGGGAAGAAAAGAGTAAGACAGTGAAGGAGGCTGAAAAATGACGAATTTCCAATGGGGCCTAGTCAATTCCTTAGTATCTTCCCTGACATTTGCTTTTCAGGCTACTAAAACTGTAATTATCACCTCTACAGGGCTTGAAAATCTAGTTCTTGGCCCCCCAAAGAGAATAACATTGTAGGAAGGACGGGCATGAAGGTAGGAGGAAGGAAGGCTAAAGAATAAGAGTTTTAAAGACTGGAGAATGAAGAAGAGGCCAACAGTGGTGGATCAGCTCGTTCACACACTGTAGTCAGAGTCAGGACTCGGACGCCGTAGACAAAAGAGGAGAGCAGCGTGTGACCAAGGAGCTGTCTGTGGCTCTCCTTCAGAAGATGATCTTCCAGGGGCTTTCTATTTTCTAGTTATCCCACATCATCCTTCATCTCTGATCTGTCTAAATGTCCATGTGACTTTCCTCTCTCCTTTTCCCTCTTACCTTGATTGAATGTCCTTTTCTTTGTCTCTCTATCGTAACCCTTTCAGTCCTAACTTGCTTCACTTTCTGCTTTCTCTACTCCTGGCTTTTCTCTAACTGGTCACAAAACGGCATTCCATATCAATAACAGCAGTTGCCCTTACCACTGACATTTATGAGGTATCTATTATACCTCAAACATTTTATAAGAGTTATCTTTAATTCTCACACCTCTCAATGGGAGATGTGGCCATTCGCATTTTGCAAATGAAGAAACTGGGAGTTGAAAAGGTAACTCATCTTACCAAACCATCCAAGTAAAATGGTCAGAGTCATGATTTGCACCTAAGTTTCTCTTTTTTTAAAACAACTTTTTGAGATGTCATTCACAAATGATCAGAGCTGTGCTGCAACTGTCCATACAATCAATTTTAGAACTTTTCACCACCCCCCAAAAAATCCTGCACCCTTAGCCATCACCTCCCAATTCCCCCATCCCTCCAGCCCGAGGTAATCATGAATCTTCTCTCTGTCTCTATAGATGTACCTGTCCTAGACATTTCATATAAAATAATCATACAACATACGGTCTTTGTGACCAACACTTTCATTTATCATAATGCTGTCAAGATTCATCCACATCGTAGTGTGTGTCCAGTCCTGCGTTCATTTTGATGACTGAATAATATTTCATTGTACCCATTTCATTTATCCATTCATCCACTGACAGGTTGTGCCACTGGGAGTATTTATGCATAAATTTTTGTGTGGACATATATATATATTTTTCTCTTGGATATACACTCAGGATTGGAATTGCTGGGTCATATGACAACTAGGTTCACTTTTAAAAATCTGTCAGAATGTTTTCCAAAGTGGCTGCACCAATTTATATTTCCACTAGCAGTGTATGAGAATTCCAATTTCTCTGCATCCTGACCAATACTTGTTATTATCTGTCTTTTCGATTATACAGAATCTTAACTAATCTGTCATCCTAGTGCTTGAAAGTGGTACCTCAATTGGGTTTCTACTTGCATTTCCCTGGTGTCTAATCCTAGGCTTTCCTTAAAGTGCATCTTGAAATATTTATTACAGTTGTTGAATTTAATGTTAAAATCCTTGATCTTAAAACAGTTTAAAATTAGTAGATAGAAAAAGGAGCTGACAAATACACACTAAGCTGATATAAATGTGTATGCCTGTGTCTATACATGCATGGCTATCCATGTTTATATATGTGCTTATATATACGTCTCAGAACTATTGAAAGCATAGGTCCTTGGGTTAAATTGCTTGAGGTCAAATGCAGGCACTGTCATATAATACCTGAGTAATCTGAAGCAAGTCACTTAATTGCTCCACATTCATTTTCCCTATGTGTAAGTAGGGACATACATGCACAAATTGCTTATCGTAGTGCCAGCTGGACAGCTTATTTATAAATATTAGCCCCATATTTCTGTATTTATTGATTTCTTTACACTAAGGGGAAGCTTCATGTATTGTGGTTTAAAAATCTCAATGAATTATATATTTCATGTGTGTCCATACTATTTGTTTCTAAAGATTGCCAGCCAATATTTTGATTTAGGCTTTACTAGATCCCTCCTCCTAGATCAATGTCCCTCTTTACCTAATTGCCCACCTCATCCTTCAGAATATTACTGAAAATTCTCCATGCCAAAAGAAAATGATAAAAAAAAGATTGTAAACTATCATCATCAGCTTTCATAGCAAATACATCTCATTCGATACAGCACCAAGAAAGGTCTGACCCAACTAAAAGCAGAGGAGTCCGTGACAGTGTGTGCCCTTCAAGGGCAGCAAAACTCGCCTGCCTTTCTCCTCCACAGCCTCCTGATTTAGGCCTGGCACTCCCCACTCGTCAAACCTGGGAGCAGCAGAAATAAGCAGCGCAAATTGGCAGATAATGCACCTTATTTCCATGTAGAAGCAGGTGCATTTTCCTCTGGATAAGTGGCGCGATGACACTGATCCGCTCTGACAGGCCAGCTGATCTAAAATTACTCAGCACACATAGCCACTGGCTGGGGGAGCTTCTCCCGGGAGCTTATTCCAAACTCTTCAATCCCTCGGGTGCTAATTAAAATTTACTGGATAATATTTGCAAAGCTCAATGGCCCTAGTTACAGCAATTATCAGTTACTAAATGTTAGTGCCGGAGATGTCACCTGATGATTGGCTTTTTTATCCGAGAGGATTTTCCTCTTCCCCTCCCCTGATTCTTTCCTTTCACCTCTTCAAGAAACTGAATGCACTAATGTCTCAATTGGCTTTGCAGGAGGTGGGGTGAGGGAGAGGAATTCACCATCCTACACTTAAAATTTTCTTTTCTCATTGAAACACCAGTCACTGAGGAATCTAGGTTTTAAACCCAAGCAACATATCTCCATTACAGAAGTGCGGGACTTGATTGGAGGCCCCCCTCAGAGCCAGGGCCCAGGAGTCAGGGTGCTTCTCACTCATCCATTTGCTCCAATGACTGCATCCACTTACACAAGTCGGAACGGGCCTGACCCACATCTGCTCATCTTAAAGGATTTACTGTGAATGACTACTCTGGAAATGGGAGGTGCTATTTCTTTTCCTTTTTTCTTTTCTTTTCTTTTTTTTTTTTTTTTTTTTTTTGAGACAGAGTCTCACTCTGTTACCCTGTGTAGAGGGCTGTGGCATCATAGCCTACTGCAACCTCAAACTCTTGGGCTCAAGTGATTCTCTTGCCTCAGCCTCCCAAGTATCTGGGACTACAGGTACTCGCCACAGTGACCCGCTAATTGTTTTATTTTCGGTAGAAACCGGGTCTGGTTCTTGCTCAGGCTGGTCTCCAACTCCTGAGCTCAAGCAACCCACCTGCCTGGGCCTCCTAGAGTAATAGGATTACAGGCATGATCCACTACACCACGCCAAGCAGGAGGTGCTATTTTTATACAAAGGAGATTCAACTAATTTCTGAAAATGGCTCCCAACCAACCCATGGGTTAAGGGCCCAACCACCTTGTGCCATGTTGTAGCCACAGTTTCTATAGACCATGTGAGAAGTTTATTGTTGCTGTGACATGCAAATGCATTTGCTGTTTAGTTGAGTTCATAATGATGACCTTCGTTAAGCAGATACAATCCTTGATTAAACATAAGATGGTCCATGCCAGATCTGGTGGCTCATACCTGTAATCCTACCACTCTGGGAGGCCAATGCCAGTGGATTGCCTGAGCTCACAGATTCAAGACCAGCCTGAGCCAGAGCAGAGACCTTATCTCTAAAAATAGCCAGTTGTTGTGGTGGGCACTTACAGTCCCAGCTACTCAGAGGGCTGAGGCAAAAGAATTGCTTGAGCCTAAGATTTTGAGGTTGCTGTGAGCTGTGACACCAGGCACTTTATGGAGGACGACAAAGTGAGACTGTCTCAAAAAGAAGAAAAAAAGAAAGAAGACGGTCCAGATTCTTTTTATATAAATGACCCTAAAATTAATGACAAACTTCTTTAAATTCTAATTCAGGATAAGCAGCAGAGCCACCACCAAACTCCATTTTCTGGGTCAGCAGCAGCTTTTGCCCTGTGTTCGTATACCAATGACAAATTTTTGCCAAGACACAATGTTCTCAATTGTTTTTTTTATTTCCCGAGGAACATTTTTCCAGAGTACTCTTGCAAAAAGAAGAGCACTAATAAGTTGTAGAACATCTACTATTATCCAGACATCAATGACTGGCTATTTTTTACAAAGAGACGTATGTTACTTTTTGCCTTGGCCCAAATATAGTGCTGGCTCTTCCTTTCTCTTTTTAAATCAATCTCTTTTCAGAAGCAGAGGAAAAGATGACTGCCCATTTTTTCACGATTAGGAATATGTGCAGCAGTAACGTGAAAGAGTGGAAGAAAGACCAGACTTTATGACAGAAAACCCTCAGCTTATATTAAAACCCTTCTCTCCTTCAAACTCTGTGGTCTGCACAAAAATATTTAACATCCTGAGTTTCTATTTATCTCACAGGCTTAAAATTTGAAAATGCGTGTGAAGGAGTTTAGAAAGATATGTTCTCACTTCTCTACTAGAGTAGAGAAGGGAAGGATTGTACTTCAATCAGGAGGTCGATAGCAGAGAAATATTTAAAATCTTCCCAAACCCCATTAATGCTCATTGAGATCAAATTGAAGGGTCACCAAGTTAAAAAGGTACAGTGGCATCCTATGGTAAATGATCATCATTAATAGTTTAAATAATTTCTGTTCTTCATCCATAAGATTTTCTTCAGAACCAACAGGTTAAAACCAACAACAATTAGTATTTGTTTCACTACTGTTTTTTATTTTCTTGCTTTACACACACACACACACACACACACAGAGTACAATATTATACAGAAGTTACATTCTTCTAAGACCCTAATATATTCCCTATAAATTTTCAAAAGGATGTAATATATCTAGTAAATTTTAAAGAAGGCTTGTGGTCTAGCTTATCTGATTTTTCCATCATGTTAAATAGTTTTAGTGAGTATGCCCAATACCTACTAAACCAAGTAATAATTTTAAAAATTGTGCAAAGAAGCAAATTCATCTGTATCATCGACAGCCATTTCTCTGGGCTAAGTTGATGATAAAACAATTTGCATGAGTATTATCCTCATCACCACAAAATATTTCCTATGCGTCAAACATCTGTTGGGAACTTGTGAGCATTGATCTACAGATCATTTGAAATACATGGAGAGATGAAAGATGGGAGGGAGGGGGAACTTAATCAGGTAAGAGTGTGAGGAAGAACACAGCAGGGCAAGGGAGCACGGCAGGGCAAGGGAGCACTGCAGACCCTTGAGTAGGAGAAATCGTGGCCAGAATGTAGAGTGAAACGTGGGTAGGGTAGACAGAGATTAGATTGTACAGGGCTTTGTGACTTCAACCTTGGTCAATTTCCCAAGAAGAAAGAAAAATAACTCAGATAATTTAATAAAGAGATCTTGATAAAAGAAATCCTTACAGATGTGTAGTCAGTAGTTAGAAAACAAACAAGGATTGAGATCCAGGCACTCAGAGAACAGCAATAACAGGAAGCAAATACCCCCACCCCCCCCTCCAGCCCCCGGCGGGAGAGGAGGAATTAAGCTACTAGAGTTCAGTGGTCCTGGAAGTGTAAAGGGGAGGCTGCCCACATTGCTGGCAAAGAAGAGAAGCAGAAACAGAGGAGCAGCAGAAAAGAAACACCTCCCAACCCTCTCTCCTTATGCCTTGCCAAGGCTTCCCATCCAATGTCCCACTTTGAACCCAGAGCAATGCAGAGAAGGCGAGAGAAACTCGAGGAGGAAGAGATGGCAAACAGAATAACCAGCATATTCCATTTTGTATTTCACCCTAAGGAAAATGAGAAGCCTTTGAAAGATTTTAATTAAGAGAGTTAAGTGTTGCAATTGGGCAGTTAGGGCTTTTCTCTTTTTAGGTGTTATGAGAAGACCACAACATTTAAACACATATTTTCTCCATATTTGACAGTTATTCGTTGGATTAAAAGAAAAGTGAGATGCTTCAAGTTTATTGCAAGTTTTAATAATGAACGAAAAAAGAATATCAAGACTGAAGGCAAATTTGGATACTCCATTAATAACCACAAATGACACTGCAAGACCCTGTGTGTGGTTCCCAGTGCTTAGGGCTTAAAGAATGGCCAAGACATGTCAAAGATGAGAAGATGGGAGTTTTAGTTTATGTTGTCTAAAGAGTTAGTTTTGCAAGTTTTCATCAAAGGATTTGTTAAAGCTCAGATGTTTCCTGTTTTTGACTGGAGAGAGTTACAAAAATTGCTCTTTTTTTTTTTCCTTTGTGGAGTGGTGTTTTTAGCATTTGTTAAAAGGAAAAAAAAGAGAGAGATTCTTCAAAGCCATTTAGGTTCCACAGAGATTGGTTGATTTTCTGCTCAAGTTAATGTCTATGCCACCATTTATGTAAAATTGAGATCTGAGAGCATTTTGAGAAAAATTCTAGCCCTTTTAATGTTAAAAAAAAAAAAACACTATATGGTGCGTATTCTATGAGTGAAGCAACCTTGAAGAATCCAGGGAGTTTTCTAAATCAGTGATTCTGATATCTGGCTATGTGTCATATACTATCTAGGAATATTTTTAAATCATAAATTCTCAAGGCTCCTGAAAACCAACTAAAACAAAATCTAAGACCCAGGGCTTTGCCATTTTTAAAATTTCCCTCTGTGATCTGAACATGCAGCCATATTTAGCAATCACCACAGATAATAATTCAAGATACCAAACACATTTATTTTCAAACGTTAGATAATTAAAATGCTGTTGACATTAGCCTATGAGTTTCTAACTTCTTCTACCTACATTCGATCACTCTTATGCTTAGTTTGAAATCTAAAGGCACACAGATAAACTCAGACTTCTAAAATTCCTAACACTGAGTTGACTTCAATGAATTGCTTCCACATTGTGCAACGCCAGCACATATACCTTTAGTAACCGGCTTTTTAAAATAGCATATAATGCATAATGTTTAAAGTGCTGAAATTTTTGTCTTATTATTAATTTATTTTGAGTGACTTCTGAAGTGCTCTGAGTACATAGTTGAAGGTGGATACATTGAGGGAGTTCCAGAAGTAAAATGATCAATATTATTTACGTAACATAGAAAATTCTGGGTCTAGTGCTTTGCTTTAGAGATAATTTTAGTCCGTTTCAGTGATCTTTGCAATGAAATGTCAATCACTGTCAATAAACAGCATCCTAAAATCAACCAAAATCCTGGACTTCAATATAGTTATTGTCTTCAAACTTCTTTTCTGCCATCGCTCACCTGTATCCTGCATTTTTGGAAGAGGATTCATATGAGACCTGCTTTAACTAAGTCTGAAGTATTCCTCTGATTTGTAGTCTAACTTGGCCTTTATTATACTGTTCTTTCTCTCTTGTTTTGTTAACCGTGGACCAATATCCAATCATACTCACCTCGGAATGTAAATAAATCTCTGCAAATTTCATGCTTACCCTTATATCCCTATCCTCTCCATATAATAGCAACCTTAAAAGCAGAGTGAACCACTTTTACCCCATTCCGATGGAATGAAACAAAGCTGTTTAAAAATATTCTACAATATGACCAGAAAACAAGGAAGATTACCATAGACACAAAATTTTGATGAATTTTTCAATAGAAAGCTAATAGGAATAAAATAGAAACTGCATCAGATTCTAAAGAAAACATACAAATACAGAATAAAGAAATAGTTTTTAAATCAGAGTGGTTTGGGGGAATATGCAAAGAATATGGATAATGATAATGAGACCTTATATAACTATCAACTTAAGCTATCACTTTGTACAAATATTTGGAGAGGAGAAAGTAACTGAATTGGATCTTAGAAGGTAAGTGAATAGAGCAATCGAGCCAGAGAATTCCAGATAGATAAAGGTCCAGAGAGAGATGAAGGCAGTGCCCTCAAAACTGCACAGCATTGGTATTAGCAGAAAAAAGTAAAAAAAGTAAAAAAAAAAAAAATTGCAAAACAGGCTGATGCACACCATGTGCTGCAGTGTTTTTTTCTATCTTTGCAAAGATCAGGTGTAAGCAAAATCTACAAATGGATAAACCAGAACATTTCTGAAAAATTAGCAGATAGACTAAGAATCAGCAAATGTATAAGGAAAATTAAAAATACAAAAGAAAAATCCTAAGTAGAATAATAAGTAGACAACTAGCATATGGAAAAATACTTAATGGACTAAGTAGATAAACTGTAGTGAAATTATATGGACATGTTCATCATTTCTATAAAGGAGCAATTTATGAAAAAGTATTCCGAAAAACTTGAAAATAAAAATACCATACATTCAAAGGTGGGTTGTATGGCAAAATGGACTAAACTGAGGAGTAACTTTAGTGACTAGACAATCATGCAAATGATTTCACAGAATACCATGTGAAAAGAAAAAAAAAATTAATGAAATAATGATGGAAGTTATAATGAAATAAAAAGCTGTAGAGAATAGATCCAGTAGGGCTGAAATCCACTTGATAGGAACATCGGAGGAGAAAAAAAATCTCTAGGGAATAGAATATATAATCAATGAAGTAATAGAAAATTTCTTCAGTGCATAAAAAATAAATACATTAAAAATTAAAAAAATTGTCAACCTGGAGAATGAACACAAATTCATAACTAAATATATCTATGTGCAATTTCACAAGCAAAGACTAAAAAAGAAAACATAACACTCTTTAAATATTCCAAAAAGGAACAATTTTGCAAGTTCCCTACAAAAGAAAAGGAAACATATTAGCATCAGTCTTCTTTTGAAAATATTGCATGCCATGAGAAAAATAAAAGAAAAATGGCAAATTTGCAAGAAAAAGGCCTCCACCTGAAACAGATTTGATTTCTACATATTTTAAAAAGTTTTAAGGAACCTCAATTTCCTTCAAGATATTATTAATAAGTGATGAAGAATCAATATTATGGAGTATTACTCTATGATTTGATAAAGGACAATAAGTATTTGGTAAATTCCCTCAAGGTGGTTGCCAGTTCCAAATGCCATTTGGAACTGGCAACTGAGGAGAGCTTTCAGCAGACTCAAGTCTGAGACCCCAAAATAGAACTTCGGTCCTGCCAAGTGGGAGGGTCCTTATAAAGACCCATACTTTGGAGGTAGTACAAAGCAGAAACATGCCAGCCCCAAACAGGAAACAAAGTACCTGTACAAATAATTCTAAACCATTCGGGATTTACATAATCTGGTATTGTTAGTGTCCTAGGAATAACAGCCAGTCAGAAGGAAAGTGAAGCATCATCCTGAGCCTCGTATTATTTCAGAGGTTTTTTGCATTCAAACTTTGGCATTCTGAAAAAACAAAAATAAACCAACAAATGTCTGAAAAACTACAACCAGGCATACAAAAAGAGAAGTAACTAAACTCAAAGGAGGGAAAAAAAAAAACCCGAAACCAAAACAGACCCACAGGGCAGTCAGATAATGGCATTAATCAAGCATGAACTCTAAAATAGCTATCATTAAAATGTTCAAGGAAACTAGAGGGCAAGGACATGAACTAGCAAATCTCACTCAGTAAGAAATAGATAACTTGAAAAAAATCTCTTATCTATTTAAGAAATGAATCTATAGTTAAAAATTCTTCCAAATCTCCCAATAGAGAAAATGTTAGGTCCCTTAATATCACACAGCTCTCCACAGCAGAATTGCAGCAGAATTTTTAGCACTGGGGGCTAGTTTCTTCACTCAAGGTCTAAAACAAGTTATTGGCAAAACTAAGTTCTTATCAGGAGCTCCTTGTGCAAGATTCAGTTCCTGGTGGTTATAGGGGTGGTTGGCTGTCCAGCAGTGGTTATTCTCAGCATGAGGAAGCCACTCACATTCTTTTATACTTGGTGTTCTCCATCTCCAAACCAGCAGTGAAAAATTATCCTTGCATCAAATCCTTCTCCTTCAAATCTCTTTCAACAAGAAGAGCCCAGTCACTTTTGAGGGCTTACTATATTAGCCCCACCAAGGATAATCTTTTTTTTTTTTTTTTTTTTTTGTAGAGACAAAGTCTCACTTAATTGCCATTGGTAGAATGCCATGGCGTCACAGCTCACAGCAACCTCCAACTCTTGGGCTTAGGTGATTCTCTTGCCTCAGCCTCCCTCCAGAGGAGATGGAACTACAGGAGTCTGCCACAACGCCTGGCTATTTTTTGTTGCAGTTCGGTGGGGCCACGTTTGAACCTGCCACCCCAGGCTCCTAAGGATGATCTTTAACTCCATTAATTTCAGATCTTCATTACATCTGCAAAGTCCCTTCACATCAACACTTGGATGTATGCTTCACTTGTCTAACTGGCAGGTCAGTACACTAGGGGCAGGAATCTTAGGCGCCATTTTAGATCTCCACCAACAACATCCATCATCATTCATTTCTAAGTATTACATGTTATGGCTTTTCAACACGATAGTTATTTAGTAGTTTTTATTTAGCAATCACCTCGAGGGAAGTTACAAATAAACAAGATACTTTAGTTTTCATTTTGTTTCCCAACTTTATTGTACTATGTAGAGAACCAATTCTATACGATTTTTATGGTTTTTGATGGATTGTTAAGTCATTTATGGTGTAATAGATAAGTCTAATTTTATAACAATTCCCCAGATTCGCATTCTCTGCTTGAGAATTCCAGAATTCTATGTCTCCATAGCTTAAACCTCAACTTGTTCAAGTCTTTGATATCTATTGTTGCTTATCTGTTTGTGTAATGTATCCATTTCTAGGAAGAATATCTTTAATATAGCTATTTTCTCTAGAGTGCTGTCAGTTACTGTGAATATACTCATAGGCTTTACGTTTTGAGAGCATATTAAATTTATTATGGAAATCATTTATTTTATCAGTTTACAAAGTTTTTCCACTTAATACATTTTTTGCCTTAAGTTAAATATTATCAGATATTCTGATTCCCACACCAGTGTGTAGTTATCCTCTCGTTTGTCTTCTTTGTGTCTTGGTTTTAAGTATGTTTCTTCAGTATCCATTTATTATTCATCTCTTCAGTTTTGTTCCTTTTTCCCCCTATTTTTTTTTCATTTTTTCCTTTCATTCTGTTTGTTTTTTAGAGGTAGGGTCTACTCTGTGACTGGGGCTAGAGAGCAATGGTGAGGTCATAGCTCACTGCTCTTCCAACTCTGAGATTAAGAGATCCTCCTGCCATAGCTTTCTGAGTAGCTGGAACTATAAGGCACAATCATTTAATGCCTAATACCCAACTAATGTATTTATTTTTTGTAGAGATGAAGTCACACCATATTGCCCAAGCTGGTCTCAAACTTCTGGGCTCCCTAAATGGTGAAAGTACAGGCGCAAGTAACCCCACCCTGCTCTAATTCTCAATATCCAGTATATATATGGAATTTTCCTTTGGTCGTGTAAAAATTATGCATTCTATTTTTGTTCCCATATTTGCTCCCTTAATTCTAAGACGCAAAACTCAAGTATTCATTCTCCTATTGGTCCATTACATTGATGTTCATGCCACTGTTGTGAGACATACACACTTGGTTGTGTGAGTACCCGTGGTCTGTTAGCCTTCTCTATTCTATCATCCCCATCTTGTGGACATTTTCTAAAATTTTTTTTTTTTTTTTTGAGACAGAGCTTCAAGCTGTCACACTGGATAGACTGCTCTGGCATCATAGCTCACAGCAACCTCCAATTCCTGGGCTCAAGCGAGTCTCCTGCCTCTGTCTCCCAAGTAGCTGGGACTACAGGTGTCCACCACAACGCCCGGCCATTTTTTGGTTGCAGCCGTCATTGTTGTTTGGCGGGCCTGGGCTGGATTCGAACCCACCAGCTCAGGTGTACGAGGCTGGCGCCTTAGCCGGTGAGCCACAGGTGCTGAGCCAACATTTTCTAAAATTTTACTTCAAAATTTTATGATACTGGACAGCCCTTCTCTTTTCCTTTTGGTTGGTTTTGTGCTTTCTCCTTTTTATAACAACAAAAACTTCCAAGATATTTGATCACTTCAACTCTCCATGCCTTTTGTATCATCCTTGGAGCATATTTTCGCTCTTGTCTGAACACATTCTTAAAGCAGTTTCAATGTTGGTCTTTATGTAGTAAGCTTCTGAATACCTGAATATCTAATAGTATTTTTGTTATTCCTTCATATTTTAATGATAAACTGACTGAATATAAAATTCTAGATTAAAAATGACTTTTCCTAAGTACTTTAAAACTATTTTCTTCAGCATTGCTACTGAAAAGTATAACATCAATTCAATTCGTCTTTTGTAGATGATCTCGGAAGAGTTTTAGAGTTTTCTCACTGATTTTATAATCCTAATGTTAACCTGTTCAGTAGTACCATTTGAGGTCTCCATTTTCTTTAATTGTGAAATATTTATTTTCATTTATTTCTTCAATATTTCCTTGTCTATTTTTATTTCTTTTTGTACTACATTAAAGAGATTGTGGAAAATCTATTTTTATCTTCTATAAATCCTAGTTTTATCACTTTTTTAAATTTTTATTCTCTTCTGCTGACTTTTGTGAACAAACTGTCCTTAATCTCTACTCTCACGTACACATTCATACTTCAAATAAGTCAACACTGCTGTTTAACCTATTTTGTATTTTATTTTAATGCTAAAATTGAAGCTGCCATGGTCCTTGAAGAGAGATAAAAGAACAAACTACTGTGTAGAATTACTGTATTATGTCTCTGTGTCTCTTTTATGTCTCTAGAATCTTCTATAATCATATTTTTTTTGGATAACTTGAGGGCAATTTAAATTCTCTAAAACTGCTCAGAAGTTATCATTCTTAAATCTACATATTATTAATTAGACTAGCAGGCCCCTATGATCTTAAGTTTAGTTGGAATATCTTATTTCATTTAATTCTAAATATTTACATAAAGTTATAACATGGAATACACAATGAGGGATAGTGAAAACTACAAAGAAACAGAGTTAAACTTTAATTTGGTAAATAAAATTAAATTTATTTGTGTACCAACATCCATCCACATAAAAGTATACATGATAATGGATAAAACCATGAAGAAAACAAAAGGAGAAAATTCCAACAACAGGCAGTTAATACTATTACTTAGTTTTCCCCCAAATAAGCAACAGTCTTTTCTGTGATTTATTCTTTTTGAAATTAAAGATTTCATGGAAGCAAAATGTATAACATTTTTGTGAGAGAAAAATAATTAGGCTCTCCATATTTGCACTACTCGTCTGAAAGTTGGGTGTGAGAATCAGGAAATGAAGCTCCATGGCCAAATTCACACAGATGGTTATTAGTGAGGAACAAGAATTAGTCACAGATCTAATTAGCTCTTATGTCCAGAAAAAACTGTTTCGCCTCCCTTCTTGTCATGCCAAGCAAGTTCTATCTTGGTTCATCCTGTTTCAAGCTACCTCATAACCTAATAATAGATTTTCTTTATTCAACCACAGCTAAAAGCTACTACAAATGTTCCTAATTTTTCTTTGTATTTTCTTATATGTTGCTTGTATTTTCTAGTCTCTATAGAACATGATTTTCACTATGGAGCACTGTATTCTGCCACTCGTTTTTCACATTGCCTTTACATAGTTCCTTTTTCTCCTCCCACAGACAGCCTGAAATATTTCCCCTTCTCAGGTAAATTTCCTGGTTATTGTCACATTAACAGCACTAAGGAAGGAAGTTATGTGCTCGCTGTACATTTTAGGGCATGTTCACGTCCCTTTCTTATTTGTCTTTGAAGCTGCCTTTGAGGTAAGCAAATCATACATAAAAAAGGATGAGATAGTGAACTATTGAAAAGAGTAAAAATTAGAAGGTGCATAATAATGTGTATAGCAATTTCTCAATTTGACATTATTGGTCATGGTTTTCATTCATAGAATAGTTGAACGAAAGGAAGATATACATAAATATAATTCATGACTGACCTTTTGATTGCTTTTTAATTTTCATAATTACAGATGCAGATTTTTGATCTAGTGAAAGGATACGGTAGTCCACAGAGTGGAGAGAAGCATCCTTATTGAGAAGTAGGATCAGGGATTTGGAAATTTGCATATCAACTTCGAGGAGGAAATTTCCTGTAATGAAGATGATTTTCCAAGCCAGTATTGTCACGATCTTCAATGACAAGAGTATCTGGAATTACGTAAGTGCTAGTGGTAGGAAATCAAAATGAGAGGGTATTTGTGCTTTGTCTGATGATGGATGATATGGGCTACTGTTATATTGTCCATGTAGCAAGCTTCTTACACGTGAGTGTAATGTACTAATGTATAGATTTGTTATAATCTATACCCAAGGAGTAATTGACAGTTGAAGATCCCTGCTCTGGAATTCTCATCCCACTGGTTACTTAGTGTTTGAGGAACTCTAATCAATAATCCATACTTAGAGTCATCTACATAAGAATTTCAAGGATCATTAATGAAACCTTAGCTAGTAATTTCATCTATTAGTTTGAGGGATAGATAATTTTTCATTGGTTAAACAGTGGTCAAAACTTGTGATTGGCCAAAAAGACTACTGAGGACCCCCAGACTCTTGCATAAGAAAGGTGTGAGAATGCTGCAGGCCCTTGCTCTATTTGAACTTTCTGGACAACACTGTGACTCACCCAATTACATATTGGCTGAAACTGAGTTCTGAGAAGTCTGGATATTACTCTCAAGTGAGTCCTTCACAAAAGATACTTGTGAGAATGTCTGAGGACAGAATGGAGATTTCATACTTACCAGTGTGGGTTGTGCCTGGTTACTAATAGGTTATTGTAGTTTGTCTAAGATTTGTTTCCATTGTAAATTAGCATCTAGTGATATTATAACTTCCACATATTTCTAATCTCTTGTGGTATTCACCAAAATACTTTACTTGCCAAAGAGCAAAAAAAAATTGACTTAGCTCAATTCCTATCATCCTTTAGCTGGAGAAGAATATAAATTGATTCTTAAAATTTCCACAGATTCTTTTTTTTTTTTTTTTTTTTTTTGGAGACAGAGCCTCAAGCTGTCACCCTGGATGGAGTGCTATGGCATCGCAGCTCACAGCAACCTCCAATTCCTGGGCTCAAGCGAGTCTCTTGCCTCCGCCTCCCAAGTAGCTGGGACTACAGGCACCCGCCACAATGCCCAGCCATTTTTTGGTTGTAGCCATCATTGTTGTTTGGTGTGCCCGAGCTGGATTCAAACCCACCAGCTCAGGTGTATGTGGCTGGCGCCTTAGCCTGTTGAGCCATAGGCGCCGAGCCAAAATTTCCACAGATTCTTGAAACTCCATTATGACACTAGGTAATGAGATTTCTTCTTTTTCATATTGTCTTTGCTATTGTTCTTTTCAAGCAGGGAATCTTATTCCCAAGAAACGGCAGTTTCTCTGGAAGTTTATCATGATTGTTTGCTAGAAAATTCTTTATTATTTGTAGAACATATTGTTTGCTCTTGGGAGAGAAGTGTGTTTCCACAGATATGTATATATGAGTGTGTGTGTGTGTGTGTGTTTGCTCTTACTATATTTGAAAACTACATGAAATAGGGAATTAATACTTAAAGTTTGGAAAAATTCACATAAAAAATCAGACTTTCATTTCTAGCTTAGAATCACTTATCAGAGTGTCATGTCTTTCATTTGCTTAAACTCCTCCTGTTTCCACATGGGTCTTCAAAATAAGATGCATCTAAAACCATAATCTTTGCTTTAGAGCAGTGGTTCTCCACCTTCCTAATGCCACAGCCATTTAATACAGCTCCTGTGGGTCGTGACTCACAGGTTGAGAACCACTGCTTTAGAGCGTTCAACTAAATGGCCTGGCAATGTGGAAGTGACCAGGGTACAAACACTTTCTACAGCAGAAATTAACATGTGATTTTCCAACTTCCATCCTGCCTGCTCCTTTTCTAATGTTATCCTGACTAAATGCTCCTGAACAAGTTTCTTTCACTCTGGAAATAAAAGTTTCTTCATTTTTGTTAATTTTTTTTCCTTTTTCTAATTGAAATTAAACCAACAGAGTTTAATGGAGCCTACCAATAGAGAACAGCTCTGGGGCCCCTTTCTCCTTTCTATTGTGGAATACAAACCCCCCAAAAAATAGTTCATTGGAACCAGAATAGCACCTTCAGATACCTAAAATTAACCTTTCTTTATTCTCATAACTCACATTTTTTAAAGCCTAGTGCTCAACATCTGGTAGAAATGAAATGAAAAGGAAGGCCTAAAAGAAATAGCCAGAGAGCTAGAATAGAAGACAATTAGGTTTAGCAAAGGAGAAGAGTGCCCTGGCTGAGGCACTGGGGGCCGTGTATCCCCCTGGAGATGCTTCCTAGTGTGGCCATGTCCGAATAGGGAAAGCAGCATACAGTGTGCTTTCCTTTTCCTTCTTCATCTCCCCAAGTTCTTAAACCAGAGTTTCCCAGGGCCAAGTCCTTTGACCTCTTCTCTTCTTTTTCTTTCTTTTCTTAAAAATGTGTTTCTTGTATTTCAGACTAATATAAGGGTACAATTAGGTTTCGTTCTTTGCATCTGTTAGGTAAAGTCCCTGTTGCAGTTGTGTCCCACACCCAGAAGGTGTGTCATATACTTTTCCCTTTTTTTTTTCACCTATTCCCTTAAGTGTCTCATCTAATCTCATGACCTTAAATGCCATCTTCTACACTATGCATTGGCAAATTTAGAACTCCAACCCTGACCTTTCCAATGAACTCAAGACTCACATGTTCAGTTCTTACTCAACTTCTCCCACTGCAGGTCAGTTGGCAACTCAAATTTATCCTGTCAAAAAGTAAATTCATGTTCATTACCCTTAACCCTGGTCCAGTTATTTTTCTCCATATCATTTAATGTCAACTTCCTCCTTTACTCCTCCTTCTCCAACACTCTAGTTATACATCCATCCCTCAGGAAAACACGTTTGCTTTGCCTTCAAGTCTGTACGAAACTCCACTATGTCCTGCCACTTCTGGTATGAGCCAGTGCCATGTCTCCCCTGCATGACTGCATGACCCTCTAACAGTTCTTCTTACTCTGCTGACACCTTCCACCTGTTCTCTATTCTCAGCACAGCACCCACAGCAATTATGTTCTTTTCTGTTCAAAAACTTTTAGCTGGCATAAAAGGCAAATTTTACTTCAGTTTCTGAGTCTCTACACAATTGCATCCTCTAACTTCCTACTGGCCATGACCTCTCTCTGACCTCACAACCTTATTTCCTCTTGCTTTCACTCTGCTTCAAGCCACAGGGAAACTCTACTGCTCCTTGACCATAATAATCATCCTCTCAGTACAGGGCCTTGGCACTAGCATGCCCTGCATCTGGAAGGCTCTTTCACTGAACATCTGTGTGCCAACTCTGTGGCCTCCTTCAAGTCATTAATCAGATGTTGCCTTTCTCAATGAGGTCCTCCTTGACTGATGCATGTAAAATTATTGCTTGAATCTCCTTCTCTGTTCTCTATTCTTGATTTATTTTTCTCTAAAACATGTGCTGATTTTTCACATGTCAAACAATTAATTTTTGTCTATTTTCCTCTAATAGAAATGCAAGTTCTATGAAGGTGCATAGTTTTGCCTGTCATGTAGGAAATGCTCAATAAATATTTGTAGAATAAGGAAAAAATCAGAATATGTCCAATCTCAATTTGATCTAAAACTAGCTGTGTGACCTCAGGTAAATCATCTGATCACTCTGGGCCCCCGTGTGTTCATCTATAAAAGTGAGAAGATTAGAATTGATTTGTTCTACTCAAATTTTATGGTGTATATAAATTGCCAGGGGGTGTTTTTGAAATGTATATTATAACCCAGCAAGCCTGGAATTGCTGCCTGAGAGTCTCCATTTCAAATGCCCCCCCACCCCCCGCCAGGTGATGCTCAGGCTGAGCACACATGAACTGCACTTTGGGCAGCAAGCACTTAGTGTATCCAATCTTACTTTTTCTCTGTTGCACATTGGAAAAATGATTTGTCTTGGGCCACACATTAAGTACACAAATAGTAATGAAAGCTAATGGGAAAAAAAAAAACAAAAAAAACTGTGCATCCTTTTTGTGACATCTGACACCACCTATAAGCAAAGAAAAGTCCTCCTAAAATCAGTATGCAGCCTGCAGGCCACTGGGTAAATACCCCTGCATTGGATAATCATGAAGATTCATTTTTTTCTCTTTAGCTCTGATGATAAAGAGAAAAGTTGGGCACTCACCACTGGTTAGTTTTTGTTTGTTTGTTTTTTATTTTTTGAAGTCTTATTGATTTTTTTTTAATTGAATCATAGCTGTGTACATTAGTTCAATCATGGAGTACAGTGTGCGGGCTTCATATCCAATCTGCGATATTTTCATCCACCTGTTCGACATAACATTCGTGAGATTTTCTCATTTACTGTGGTTATCTGTTTTTGTCAATAAAGTTTCATTGTAACACAGCCACATTCACTCATTTACATATTATGTGTGGTTGTTTTCACACTACTACAGCAGAGTGGAGTAGTCATGACAGAAACTATCTATAACTTCAAAGTGAAAACTAGTTGTTATTTGTTTCTTCAAAGAAAAAAGTTTGTTGACCCCTGCCCTGTGTCAATAGAGTTGCTTCTGGCAATCATTTTGAAACCTGATTGTATGGACTATGATTTTTATTCTAATTTTTCTTTATTCTTAGTTCTTTCCTAATTGCTTTATTTTGCCTCCTTAACAAAGTTTCAATATCCTCCAAGACATAAATCGTATCTTTGCTTTTTTTGATGGAGCATTGATCACATTGCTTTTTTCTTGTCTGTATAGTCACATTGTTGGAGAAATCTAAAGCTGAAAAGTGGCTCGGTGCCTGTGGCTCAAGCGGCTAAGGCGCCAGCCACGTACACCTGAGCTGGCGGGTTCGAATCCAGCCTGGGCCTGCCAAACGACAATGCCGGCTGCAACCAAAAAATGGCCCGGCGTTGTGGTGGGCGCCTGTAGTCCCAGCTACTTGGGAGGTGGAGGCAGAGACTCGCTTGAGTCCAGGAATTGGAGGTTTCTGTGAGCTGTGATGCCACGGCATTCTACCCAGGGTGATAGCTTGAGGCTCTGTCTCAAAAAATAAAATAAAATAAAATAAAATAAAGCTGAAAAGTGACCTTAGAAAGTGGCTACTGGAAATCTGCATTTAAAAGATAAGTTGGGGGTGGTGGTGGTGTAATTGTTTAATGTCACTAAGGGGTGAGACAGGCAGAGGAAGGCAACTCAGGTCTTGTCTTCAGACTCAGGTCTCACATGTTTGGTGTTATACAGCTTCCTGCCTTCCTTTCTAGGACTAGAAGAAGACATATTTTGATTTTGATTGTAGTGGTGTTCCAAGTATGAGCATTAACAATCATTTACCCAAGGCCTCCAAGAGGACTGAGGAAAAAGGCTTACCAAAATTTGAGGATCTTCTTTAAAAATAATTCTGTCTAAGGAAAGTGTTAAACCAAGCTCAAAAAGTCTGTAGCGGGGGTCCTCAAACTACGGCCCACGGGCCACATGTGGTGGTGTGAATTGTATTTGTTCCCGTTCTGTTTTTTTACTTCAAAATAAGATATGTGCAGTGTGCATAGGAATTTGTTCCTAGGTTTTTTTTTTTTTTAAACTATAGTCCGGCCCTCCAACGGTCTGAGGGGCAGTGAATTGGCCCCCTGTTTAAAACATTCGAGGACGCCTGGTCTATAGGGAAAAGAAGAGGCAGATAGATCAAATGTGCACCAACCACATTCCCTGAGTGGGACAAAGAGTTGGCTAAAATCACTCCCAGCTGATTCCCTTTCTTGGTATTTGCCCTTAGTTGAAAAACTGCTTTGCTCAAGTTTACATCCCCTACCGGAGACAACCCACATCCAGTAACTGTGATGTGGGAGTACAAATCCCAGCCCCTTACCTCAACTATGAACAACTTGGAAGAGCCAGCCCAGCTCCAGTTCTGCCCTATGCACACAGACAAGGCTTCGGTTGCAACTGCAGTACCATCGACCTTCTTCCTTCACTCAACCATGCTGCTGCCCTCCCCCCACAGGCACTCAACTGCTTGTCCTCACCTCCCCTCTCACAGTCATGGGTCTTGAGTGCACTCCCAGTACATATGCTGCACACAATTCTCTTTCAGGAGAATCTGAACCAGGGCAGTAACAATTACTCAGCCTGTCCTCTGTGGATTCATGCCTACGGCTTACAAGTGGGAAGCAGCAGTCACGAGCACATAGACATACAAAGATAGATTCTGTTAAAGTCAACATGACATTGAATTTGCCCTGAGTTAAAGAGGGAACAAGTTAAATGAAGAGTGTTAGTGCCTAGTTCTCTGGCACTAACTTCGGACTCTGTGGCATTATCGGTGACAGGGCTGTGCCAGCAGCATCACGGTGGCACCAGTGCCTGTTGTATCTGGCATCAGTGACTAGCTCAGGACTTGGCAGCTTCCCCCGATAGACATCACCACAGTGAGCAGAAGGAGAGGAGGAGAACTTCAGATATGATGGCCAAGAGGACTATGCTCAAAAATATGGGAAGCATCCCTTGAGGTCTCCTAGAAATAGTTGGCCAGGTGGGGGAAAGGAAGGGAGGTAGAGTCCCTGCAGTGTTAGATGGGGCTGAGCCAGAGAAATATGGTTTGGGTATGAGCATGACCTTATTTATACTTCCCAATGGTGTGCCAGGGGAGACGCTGGCTAAGACTTACGCCTTGGTTCATTATACACCACTACTCTATTAAATTCTATTCCCTGCACCTTCAGAGCAAATAATTCCACATAACACTGTCTGCTCCCTTTGATCCATGTGACAAGAAGGATGAATCACCAGCCCCCCTCCCCCACCAAGCCTGCCATAGCCCCAGGCACAATCAATTTCAATATGCAGGGGAAATAGACCACACAGGATCTATGGCCTCCCAACAGGGACCTGACATATTAACTGTTGTAATGCTTCTAATTCAGTCTATTTACTTTGGGATCTGCCTGTCTCCCCTGCTCATCATTTTAACCCATACATCGGCTGTGTCAAGACTGTTTAGAGTGATGGGGGTGATCCTCAGGGCACATTCAGGAGAAGCCAGATGAGGGAACAGCTATAGCGAGCCCATGTTGCTTCGGGGTAATGACGACTAATTCCATTCACGTCCCTCACCCCTGTGTTGAAATCTTCTCTTGCCTTTTAAATTGACGTCTGTCAGAGGGAATGAGACTCTGCTGGTGTCACAGCTTGATGTATTGGCCCAGCGGAGGCACTCCTTCTTGTCAGGAGCAGAGAGGAGTGAGTGAGAGAAGTAAAGAATAGCAGAGGTGGGGAGATGCCGGAGAGGGAGGGCCCTCTGGGAAGATGAAAAATGAGCAGAGAAGAGGAAAACATCTCCAACCAAATGCCACTATTTTGATTTGAACATTTTTCCAGTTTTTCCAACATAGAAGCAGGCTATTGAGATGATCTTACCACATGTATGTGTTAAGGAAAAAAATTATTCAATGATACTTGTTAAAGTACAGTAAAGTGGATCTTCACTAACCATTGCTATTGGTACAGAGGCCGCTGCAAAGACATTTTGTAGTGGTGGAGAGAGATTGGGCTCTGGGATGATCGGATACAGAGGGTGGGGTATCTTGCTAAACTGACTTAGCAGCATTCTTTGTTAAAACTGGAATTTACCAGGAAGTGCACACATGCGACTAGAAGAAGGATCCAGAGGCTGCCTAAAATTTTGGCCAGCATGGAATACTGTATGTCACAGCACTAAACAGTTCAGATCGGTGTGTTTTTTAGAAAGTATTTCTATGAGAAGCAAGTTAGTATGAGCTATGCTGTGTGACTGGTGGTTCCATATGGCCAACCCTTCTCTTTCAAACTGCTTAGAAACCATTACAGGATTTTGACCTTTGGTGCATTCGTAATTACCTGCAGTGAAAGATCTTTTAAATCTGCAGATCATCAATGCTGAGCTGATAGTGATGTAGTTGACTGTCTTTGGATAACAAATGTATGGGAATGTTTAAGGTCAGGCTTGATAACAGAAAAATAAAACACATAAAAAATGTTTCTGCTATTTTTAAGTTGTGATTTAGTTATTTTTCTCTCTAATTGTTTAAACTACAAACACCTATAAGCTTCAGCACATTGCAGATTCCCACACTAGTGCGGCAGAATCTTCTGATATTGTGGTACAACACCATCAGTTCACGTCATTGAGCTAGGAATGGTTCTAGTCTCCTTTAAAAGATGTTAAGATTTTCTTATTACAAAGATAAATCTCTGTGATTCAAAAAATATGTTTCCTTAATGTTGATATAATGAATGTGCAAAAGAAAGCTATGGTTGGGAGAGCTGGTTAATCTTTGGCAAGCTTCTGCTCACCGTCCACCTTGGAATAGGTTCTGGCTGAAAGCTGATTCCTCAGCAAGACCAGAAAAGGCCTGAAGTAGTCTGGCCCAGCTCCCAGGAATTTTGGTTGGGCAGATTCTCAGGAGGCCAAGGTGTTTCTGAGGATAACCCTGGCAGCTCCCAGCTGGCCAGGATAAGTTCTGAAATCGTGATCTGGATTCCTGCCCTGTCTGTCCTGGAGAAAACCCAAAGCTGTAGATTGGCTTTAGAATAAGGCCAACAGCAGAGATGGCTGAGGTCAAGGGCAGGCTTTTCAAGGCCTCTTTGTACTCAGAGGAACTCGCTGCTCTCCTGCAGCCCAGACAGAGTCAGCCAGTGGCAGGGAAATGTGATAAGTTGAGTTCTACTACTACCCAACATGCTTAGGCTGAGAGCTGAGGTTCATATCCCTTGGGTTGTACCTCTGGCATACCCAAGACAGGGATAATGACAATATTCATTACCATTTGTTGAACAGCTTCTCGGCCACTCACTGGGCTGGCTTACTTACAAAGCAACACTGAAGGTAAATACGATTGCACTTTTGCTTGCTGCTCTTCCCTTTTGGACGATCAGCTCTTCAAAAAAGGGCTTTTTATTTTGAACCTGGCTTTTTCTGCTTTAATTAAAGTGTCAGGTAATAGAATCAATAAAGATTTAATAAGCTCAAAGGCGGTGACCTAACTTATCCAAGTTCATACCACCAGCAAACAATAAAGTCAAGAATCAAATCTAGGTCCAACTGAATGCAAAGCACGAAGTGGCTGCCTGTGCTCCAACTCTGTCCTGCTTTGGCCCCCTGTAGGGTCTGGATTTAGGTACACAATCCCCAAAGCAGTAAAGACCTGGAGAAAAATGGCAACGAGTCAGCTCACAAAAGTATCAGCAAACCTGACAATAGTGATCTACTTCCACTGTGACCTGAAAGGTGCCAAAGGAAGGTAACTTGTCAAAATGTTGTAATGCTTATTTTTTGTAGAAATATGGGACATCTGAGTGGAAGGGAGAAGTTGTCCACCAGCAAAGTCACTCCAACTGGATTCTTAGCTGTCTCTTGGGTGCTGATACTCAAGTGGATCATTTACTAACATTAACTGACATGTCATAGTACTCCAATAAAATGATTAGAAGTAGGCAATAAGGATAATAGTATGATTTTACTCTTCCTAATTTACAAAGCACTTTCACATATATTTTTTTTCTAGTATCAAAAGTGTTCTTGAAACAAGACACAGAGAGAAGCATTATACTTAACATATGGCTAAGAAAACCAAAGTCCAGGGAGAGACTACATGGTTAGTTTGACGTTACCAAGCTAATACAATGATAGAGGACCCCAACTCGGATTCTGACTGTACCTCACTGTCCTTGTTCTCTTTACTAGGCATTCACCAGTTGCAACTGAATATTAGAATGACTCAGAGATTGTTATTCAGTTTGCTCTGGGATCAGGCTGAGGTCACAGTATTTTTAAAGCAAAGTCAGATATATGTGCAATAAGCATTGAGAAGCATCCTTGCTGCCTAATTCTATGTGTTAATGAATGGCACCCTTGGCCAGGCATGCACTGGGATTAACCATTCTGATTCCCTAATAGAAGCATCTCAATTATGACCTAATATTTGCAGAATTATTGATATCAGCTATTAGTTTCACAAGGGCTATTGATTTTTAAAAACATCTTATAGGTACTTTGCCATTCTTTAAGCATTTGCAAAACTGAAAATTTAATTATTGAGTTTATGAACATTCTCTCCATTACTAACCACACAAAGAAAAATTTCCTGGCGCTAGAAACCATGTCTAATTAACCTAAAGGTTATTTAGACTTAAAGAAAAGAAGACTGAAAAGCAACTTAATGAGTCCAATTATTTCCTTCAAGCCCCCAAAGGGCATTAGCCATATGCTTCCCTCTGACACAAAGTATATGGGCCTCTTCCTCAGCTCCTTATAGTCTTTCCTCCAAGAAACTGAGGCTTGGCTCAGGGGGAGTGATTTAATAGCTACAGTAGTTGTTGTTGTTGTTTTATATGACTTCTAAAAAGTAAAAAGGTTATGCAGAACTAGAATGATTTAATACAAACAGGAGTCAAGATTAGCCAAGGTTATATTGTAGTTGATCATAGCATTACTTGATCGTATTTGTCACAGTAACTAGGCTATGCTGCAGCAGCAACAACACAAAAGGCTCATGGTTTACTATTTCTCAGACACACTGTATGACCCATGTTGGTTGGTGAGGAGCAGAGGCAGGGCTCCGCTCCTGTCTCCCTAGCACATAGAGGCCCTCCTTTCTTGTAGCTGTCCATCTGTAACAAGTGACCTTCTCGGTTGTCACATTAGGGGATGAGAGATTGGAAATTGGAAATTGTTCACGGGCCTTTCACTCTGCAGTTGATGCACATGTATTCACATTTTCCAGGCCAAAACTACTTACATGACCCTTTCCTTACTGTGAGCAGACTGGGAAATACAGACCAATCAATGCAAAATTTGATGGGGAATACTTTCTCTGCCACAAATGTCACATATATCCTGCTTCTCAATATTTGGACTTAGATTGGCTCCCTAAAACTCCCAGAGCAGAGCTTTTCTATTTTTTTTTTTTTTTTTTTTGGAAGGGGATGCAAGTTACTCCCCTCTGCTATGCTTTGGATGGAGTCATAGAGGAACTATTGAGAAGCTATTGCTTATTTTTATGAGGAATAATGTAAGTAATGAAATATTTATTCATTTGGGAAAAGTTACTAAATAGTGGTCTTGGTACCTTTCACATCTATTTCTTCATTCATTTATTTCTTCTTGTGGATTATTTCCTAGAATTTAAAAACTGTATTAGACTTGCTTTGGGTGCTGTGGCACAATTGTGCTTAGATCTGGGGGCTTCTTGAGTTCCTTTCCAATTTCACTAAGGAATTGTGATTAGACGTTTCTTTAATTGAGCTAGGTTTTGCACAGCTCAAGAAAATCTATAGCAAAGGATAAACTAGACAATTTCAAAAAAAGCATTACATTAGTTTCTCCAGAATGCTAAAGGCTGAGTTCTCAGGAAGCTATCTGCTTAATGAGGAGCCCTTAGGAGAAAATAAGAGTTCCTTTTCATAGTATCCCCATTTGGCAACACTTGTTCTCAGCATCCAAGTTCCTCTGCAGAGAAGTAATCCCACCAACAGAAAACAAATAAGCCAATTTGATGTCTTAGAGATGGGTTTTGAAATATTCTGCCATTATAATGAACACGTTTCAGAACAGCTCCTGTTAGAAGATCTTTATGGTAGCTTTTCCATTATGAAAATGAGGCCTCAGATCTTTGTTACTAACAGAAGATTCTATATGGAAGAAAAAGGACAGTTGACAAAAATTCAAATGACATTGGTCAATTTTTAGAAGATTGAAGAAATATCAAAATTTTCTTTACCAATTCGCACTTTAAAGTAAATAAAATCTGTATTCACTGTGAAAAAGCAAGAAGTTTTTCAAAATTCTATATCAATGTGCTAATGAATGTTTTATTATTGCATGTAGAGCCCTATAGGGACCAAATCTTTGATTACTATAATTTGTTAAAATATACATTGAAACAATTCCACAAAGGAAAACACTCGTTTGATGAAATATTTTAAATGAATCAATCCGTATCAACACTGAGAATATACAAAATCTATGTAAGATATTCCACCAAGACCTTTTCCTTTTAATTGAAAATATGATGCCCTGAAAATTTTCGAAGCCACCCAGTTCTTATTGACAAATATTCAGAATGCTGGTTTTCATCCCTGGCTGCCCATTAAAATCACATAGGGAGTTTTTAAAAAATAGTGATGATCCAGCCCCACCTAAACCTCTTGAGTCTTAGAGTTGGGCCCACACAATGGGGCTTTCCAGTTCGCCCCCCAGTAATCTTAATTTGCAATCAAGGCTGTGGTAACAACTGACACGGAACACGTCCTTATCTCTCTAACTGGCAGCAATATTCAATTTTCCAAACTCCTGACAAGAAGGAACACGAAGGAGGTGCAAGGCGTGGGGGAGGAAAATCTGGCCTGCTGACTCAGGAAGTCTGGAGGGCCCAGAAGAATGTGGGTATGTGGTATCTAGGTAACTAATGACCAATAGGAAAGGGCAACACTGCCTGGAAGGCAGAGTGGTCAATGAAAGACTTGCAGCCAACTTCAAATGGAGAGGGTGTTGATACCCCTGCAGGTCTTTGGGTTTTCTTCTCTCTCACCTCTGCTCTTTCATGAGAGGGACCCACTTTCAACTGTCTTTGGAAGTACTCTAAGCTTTCTCTTTGTTCTTCCTAAATAAAAATTCTCTTTGTTTCACTAAAATGTATGCATGTTACCTATACTCTCTATTCATACTGTCTGTGCTGCTCCCAGTTTATTCTCAGTTTCCATCTATTTTTACTTTCAATGACTGCCATGTCTTGATTGAATTGTCTAACTCAGCCAAGTAATCGAACCAGGTCAACTGGGTTAGGGGAACCAGGTCCCCCGACCTCCAACACCTTATTTTTACACCTTCTACCCTTTATAAAATAGACATGTACACACTGCCTCTCCTCTGTTGGAGAGTAAGTGCCTGGAAGGCAAAGACACCTTCTGATAAGTTTTCATGTTCCCCCGCTTTCCAGCCAGTCCTCTCCACTGCCATGCTATTCCACACGTGTAAATATACAGCTTTAAACTCTACTGACATTCTTATATACCTTTACAGCAACCCCCAAACCTACACTTTCTCCTCCTCATAATTTCTCATGGCCATTTTCTTCCCCACCTATAAAATCTTCACCTGCTAGCCTTTACTTCTTGATTCAGGGAAGCTTCTGCCAGCACCTGGGGCCCCAGACCTCAGACTCTCAGGGGGCCGTGCCCCAGGAGGGGATGATAACTTTAAGACACCTTTTGTCATCTTACTTCAAAATCCACAGCAGCACAAAGCCCAGGATTGGCTTGATTTTCTGATGTCAAGGAAGAAAAATGATAGAAGACCTGGCACGCATCCTAAGTGATTTAGCAAGGAGCTTCCACTGCTGAAACAGTATCTTAAACGTTTCTCCCCCCACCCTCTTTCCATTCATCCTGTTCTGTCATCACTAGTATCACCCTAACAAAGAATCTAGGGAAACTAGGGCAAGGAAGAAGCACTAACAGAGAGGGAGAAAGAGGAGGGGTGGGCAGGAACATCCTGCTATCCAATACCCATAAAAAATTTGTTTTTAATTCCCTGGCTATCACAGATAGAGGCTGCTGCTAGCATTTAAGATAAGATTAGTTGGTGTTGTGCTATCAGCACCTCCACATTTTCCCTGCAGGGATTCCTTCTGACAGGCTGAAGCTGGAGGCCTGTCTCAGGATTAACACGAGCTAATGATTATACACTAAAGCTTTGGAACTGTCGGACTAATAGGATTAAGCAATAGCAGATGCAGGTCCCCGTTCAGGTTAAAAATGCACTTTTTACATTACAAAGTCAGACAGATCCCTTTGAACATGCAATGAATATGGATGTTTTCAATTATCACAGTCTTCCAGGGCTATACGATATGGTAAATTAATCCCTTTAGAACATCGGAAACAGGACAAAATAGCCTTCTTGAAGCTGAAATCCCTCGTTTTAGATTTTCTTTCATGGGGATAAGCAGCGGTGCACCTCACATAATTAATCTTATTACAAACAGAGAGAAAGGGGAAATTTAAAAAAGAAAGTGTGTAAAAATTGTTTAAATATTTGAGAAACTTCAGAAAAAGCACTTTGAAATCAACATCGCTTAATTAATTTCCAAACAGTCAAAAACACAAACATAAGGCATGACAAGCAAAAGTCTGGATGTGTGTGGGGAGGGGTTTGTATTTCTCTATGCCTCCGGCTGTTAGTGCAACAAAGAGGAGGGAAAAAAATTAAGGTCACTTTAAAAAGTAAACAAAATAATAACTGCCAGGAAAAAGCACCGTTTCTAAGATATTTGAGTTGATCTGATCTTATGCTCCAGGCCCCGGGAAGAAAAGTGAAGGAAAAGGGGATACAGGGTTATTTATATGTTTCTGCTACTGGAAAGGATCTCTGCTGCCCAGTAGATAAAACCATCCCTCAGAATATTCCAGAAGTAGATCTCCAATATTGCCATTAGATGACATTGGACATGGACATTAATAGCAGATGAACCTCAAAAGTTTCTTGTGTTTGATTTAGGGGCGAGGGTTGTACCGGGTAACAAGTAAGTATTTATATAGAGGACTTCCCAGAAAAAGGTTTGTATATTCAGAAGGGAGAAGAAGTATGATACCTTTGCGACAACCAGAATAAATCTGCTTTACCGTCATTGGTTTGATTCCTTTGAAAAAAATAAAACAAATATCTTTACATATAGTCTGAACAACTGGTATTACCCCTCATTAACAGGCTCTAGAATCTTTCAGCCTAATATTGTGCCTTATTTCACAGTAGAGACAAAATACAGGGTGTCCCAAAGGTCAGCTGTAAAGTCACCATCCATAGGGAAAAGGGGAAATTGTAGCTAAATGTATCTTTACTTACAAAATATTCCTTAAAAAAATTACAAAATATTCACAAAATATTCTCTGTGTGTCAGCGATGTGTTTGTAAAATTTTGTCAGAAATATTTTGTAAATAAAGGTACATTTAACTAAAATTTTCCATTTCCCCTGTGAATGGCGACTTCATGGGCAAACTTTGGGACACCCAATAAATCACATGAGAAGTTTTTCCAACAAAGAGTGCCACATTTTAAAACATGCAAAATGAAAGAGAGAAAGAAATGAAGTGCATTTTACCTGATTCTTCATTTAGTCTATTGTTTGGTTTTTATTGTCTGATGTGGTTTTTATCTAGGAAACTATGTGGATACTTCTACTCAGGGTTCGAATAAAATCTAAATGAAACAGTTATGATAATAGAAGAAAAATCATGTAACTGTAAACCATTCCCTCCAGTTTTAACAGCACTAGTCAATCAAAAACACCCATTTGGCCAAGTGAAATGTAATTCCCTCAGTTTCCCCAATGATCCATTACGTCTGGATAGCCCTGGGGCAGGATTGTCTTCAGTACATAGCCCAAGTCTATGTCCCTGCTCTAAAAACACTGCTTGTGTAAATTAAAATACCCAAACTAAAGATGCTGGCAAACTCTCAGAAAGGATTCATTTTTTAAACTTTTGGTTGAGAATGTCACTTCTTGACAGAATGAAATGAAAGAAATTGCTATTTAACTGGACTACTAGGAATTTCTTTTTTTTTCCCTTCTGTCAGTTGCACAATAAATTGTAGAAGATATAAACTGATTTTTAGATAAAATTCTACTCTCCTAGTAAAAGGCATCCAAAAAGCTGTTGTGTTAAATATGCATGTTCTTCTCCTTTCTTGGAAGAAAATAGCAATTGATTATTTGTTCAAATGGACTTCATCTTCCATAATCATCATGCATATTTCAATGACATACCTCATGACAAGCACTGCTCAGTTTAATGTATGAATCATCTAGGACTTTTGTTAAAGTGGAGCTACTGATGTAAAGTAGTTCTAGAGTCTGTTTCCAACAAGCTCCCAGATAATACAAATGCTGATGATCCACAAGACCACACAGTAGCAACAAGTCACCGGGACCCCAAAGCCACCTAATGAATGGCCTGCAGACCTGAGGAAATCAAGAATGCCAACTCCAGGCATTGTTTTTCTAACAAAATATAATGTTATCAACTTAGGAATGAATTTGAGGATCGTCACAATGCTCACTTCTTGGCCTTTTCTGACATATCAATTTCTTATCTATTTTTCCAGGTTTGTTTTTAATGGGTTTATTCATTCACCAACCCTACTTTATGATAGATTTATCCTATGAGTAGGTATTAAACCATCATCTTATTAATTACAAGTCCATTACAATTTTTGCTATCCCACATCCATCGTTAAAACTGACAATATTATTCTGTCATTTTCAGATGATATTTATTAGAATAGTATCACATTTACAGGTGTTTTGCATATTATGTTAGTTGATCTGCAATACATACATTAAAATTTCCCATTAACTGATAGATTATTTTCAACAGAAAAACTATAAATTTAATATCAATACAAAATCATATTTATTTTGAAATTTTTAAATAAAATCTTATTTTTTCTCCCAAATTCAGTATGTTTAGCAATGCTTATTGAATATTATATGACTCTACATATATTCCTAGCACTGGGAAGGAAGAGGGTGAAGGAGGAAGCTTTAATACAATAATTGCAGCCTTCATTTTTGATTCCAAATGGTTTACATATGAATAAGAGAAACAGCTAAATAAATACACATTTACAAATCATTGTTACATTTAGAATAGTAAAATTAAAACCAAAGTTTAATCTGGAACACAAACAGGTAAGTGAACAATTGTTGAAAAGAGCTAGAGAAAGGTGTAATGAAAACAAAATATGTGAAAAGTTTTCAAGGATGAATAGAAGTCTAGCGAAAGGAAAACTGAAAAATTCTGTTAGTACAGAAAAGAAAACACAGAAATACATTAAACAGAATTGCATAATAAGATCAGGGCACGTCGAAAGATATAAGGCTCCATCTTACAGCCCAGCACCAATCTCTATAACACAGCTATTTCCAAATGATTAAAGGAAATATTTGCTTCATTTGGTCCACCTGGTTTCCTAAAGCAAGGAGGACGACTAGAATTAGGACTCCTTGTTCTCTTGGCTTCCCTATGAGGCTCTGTTTAGTTTATGTACTTATTTGTCTGTTTGTTTGTTCATTTTTTATTTATTTTGGAGACAGAGTCTCCTCTATTGCACAGTAGAGAGTGCCATGGTGTGGTCATACCTCACAGCAACCTCAAACTCTTGGGCTCAAGTGATCCTCTTGCCTCAGCCTCCTGAGTAGCTGAGACTACAAGCACCCGCCACAGTGCCAGGCTAAGAGGCTCTGTTTAAAGCACTCATTTTGCAGCACTTTTAGATCAGAGGATTTCAAAACCAGTTTGTGAATTCTCAGAAGCTCAAGAAGACAGAGCCCTGCTGAAACATGGTGCATTGGGAACTCTGAGGACATATGCTTTCTATACCAAAGCCTGCATTCATACACAGGATGAGTAGAGATTGAGTCCTTCACCCATAATCTCTTCCTTCTGCCTTGAACTTTAGGCTATGTGGAAAACAGCAATAATATTGGTTATAGTGGTTTAATTCTATGCCTAAAGGAACTCAAAAGTGACTAAAAATTCATTCATCAGCCACTGATCATGTTCTTATCACACTTCTCAGGAGTGTGAGGGTGTATAACAGTAACAAAAAAAAAATGCTGCCTTCCAAGGAAGCACAGATTATCTGCAAAGCTAAGACATGAATATACAAAAGAGGATACTCGATAAAAGATTTGACCATTATAATTTAGAAGGATGAAACACAAGAAATTAATTCCACAGTTGAAAATCTTTGCCTACTTTGCACTAACATCAGCACAAAGTTTAATAAAAATTCAGAAATAAGTTATTACATTTTGTACAATAGGCACGCTTTGGGCATAATGACAGTCACCAAACAGTGAAAAGAAAGGTTATGTCACAAAGAGAATTATTAGAATCCTTGATGTATATGCAGACACACAATTAGAAGAAGAGCTCTACTCAATGACTTGAAACTCAGCAGTTAGAGTAGTACTTCTGTCATAGCCACTTACAATATTTGCAGTTTTTAAACAAAGTTTCATTATTAACCAGTGTGTCATATTCCATTTCCCTAATTGCCATCCCACTCTACTTTTACGCTTTTTGTTAGAATCTGCTTTGGCTGTTGTCTTTGAACTATGTGCCTTTTAAGAGATGAGTTTTATGAAGCTGGAAATTACTCAGTCCTTGATGATTTAAACCCTGCGAACCCTGTCTTTTCTAGTGCCTAAATCACCCTTAGGTGGCTGCCAGACACTTATTTCCGATTGGAGATGTTCATTAAAGAAGTGATTAGAAAGCATGGTAGATGCGGCTAATTGTTGAAGGCTCAGGGAAGGGATGTTAAACATATCTACTCTTAAGCTTTAGTCAATTGTTAGTAATGTATTAAATGATGCCCTGGTGTCTTGAACTAGTTAATGGTATTAAGCTTATAAGTAGAGTGACTCTGGGGAGAAACTAACTCATTATTTTTCCACAGGGCTCAAAACCTTTACACAAAAGCCAGCCAAATGTTCCTAATTCTAGAGCACATGTTATTTTAGCCTCCGTGATGATGACTCAACACTGAGCCTTACTGCTACGTAGGATTCATCAACAGAGATGACATTTTGCAATCCCCAGCAGCAACATGTCCCCAGTCTGGAGGCGAACCGAGAAATAGTTCACTTCAAATGGGCCTCTAAACAGCTGTCAGGTCAGAATAACTCTAAGTCATTACCTGCCTAAGCCATGTTGAGACAGTGACTTGTAAGTGGTGAAAATCTCTGTATCATCTTACTCATCTCACTGGCCAGCCGTGGCTATGTCAGCAACCAACATTCCCTCTTAGTAAGCAGGCAAAAATAATACACTGCTCATTATTGGGAAGTTAAGGGAGAGAAGCTGAGAGGTTGAAAAGTTCAGGAAGTGAGGAAGTTGAAAATAGGCCTCCTCAGAGCTTTGTCCTCTGGAATGATTCATGATAGCCTTTAAATCACAATGTGCCACAAAAGAATTCACTCCAACTTCTGATCTGCTAATGTTTAAAACTGCAGGCCTTCCCCACGAAGACCCATATGCTACCTCCTCTAGTCACCACTCTAGAGCTAGGACCCAATTTCCTGACCAATTAGCAGCTCAAGAGTCTAAAATTAAAGAAATAGGGAGCAGCTGTAAGTCTCTGATGATGATTATTTATAAACGCTTCAAATCTAGACTCAAATAGCTTCCCTATAGTTTTGCTTGATTGATTAACTCCAACTGGTTTATAACTAAACCATTCATTCATTTTAACAATCCACTAAAGCCTCAGATAAAATGCATTTCATGTCCCCTTCTTGGGCTTTAATAATTAGCTGTATCTACCATGTCTTTTAATCTCTTAATGAGTGCCTCCAATCTTTAATAATTTAAAAGGATATCAAGCCAAGTATCAATTAAAGAAAACTGTTCTAGGCAGCATAAACAATGAGTGTTAAGTTAGAGAAAATCACATAGAGCCCTGTTGCTTTCTATTACTCAAGAGCACTTGAAAACTATGGGATTATTTCAAAACATTACATTTCATTGCTATTTGTTTTACTTAGCTTGCAGGCAAAATTAGATATAAAAAATAAGCATGAAGCAGTTTGTACAGATTCAGAAGAAAATCATGCATGGCAATACCCAGCATAACTCTTATTTCCGAATATATTATGCCTTGTTCAATTCATCCCCACCGCCCAAGAATACAAGCTGGCTTCAGTTACAATTTAACTAACTGCTAGCTTTGGGCCCTTCAAATTTTATGACCCATCTTGAAACTCTTGATTGCTGCTTGGCACCTATAGCTCAAGTGGCTAGGGTGCCAGCCACATACACCAGAGGTGGCAGGTTCGAATCCAGCCTCGCCACCTTGATTGCTCCAAAATATCTAATTCATGGAACTGTTTCATACTACAACAGAAAACATGGCCTCTGAGCCTATTAATGGGTTGTGTAAGAGATCAATATTGAACCACTAGTATTTTCCCACTCCTGGAATATCATGAGAATAAAGTTAGCTCAAAAGAGTGATTATCATTTTGATAGACCTGGAAAGAGCCCAGGTATCATAGACCAAACTAAACATCAGTGGCTTGAAGAAGCTCTGTAAAAGTGCCTATGTTCTTCTGCTTCCTAAACCACAGTCTTCACAATGTGACCTTGCAGTATCTTCCATTTTGAAGTCAAGTCTAGCTCTGTACCCCTTGAATATGGGAAGGCCTTATAATTTCCTTTGATTAATTATGTGTGGTGGAGATGATGATGTGCTTGTTTCAAGCTCAGGCCATAAGACAGATCCCTTGTACATTTCTCTTTGTTCTCATAGAAACTTGCCCAGTTGTCTTGTAAACAAACCTGAGCTATCCTACTACAGAATGAGAAAGTGTGTAGAGGAGTTAACTACCATAGCTAAAGTGCATCCTCAGGGCTCCAACCTCAGCTAACCTAGCAGCTGAACATAAACATATGATAAAGCCAGCTCCAAGAGCTAAAGAACCACCCAGTGGAGCCTAGCCCAAATTGTTAACCAAATAATTAGATTATTGTTATCTTAAGCATTTAAGTTTTGGGGTAACCTATCATCCAGTCAAAGCTAGTTGATATAATGCCCCAAATTTTACTACTTTGCCTTCTGGGAATTTTCTGCATAAAACAAGGCCCCAAACCAACCAGCACTAACAAAATAAAATAATTTTCAACGCTAGACCTAAAATTCCCAAGTTATTTTTTTCTGAGGGGGCATTAGATCCTAGTCTTGAACAGTTTTTCAACTACTTCCAAATGTGATTATCATAGACATCTTGTATGTCCCATGATATTATATTCACAATAGTGACCCTTACTGGTACAAAGTCTGAAATCTTCACATGTTCTCATAAGTCAAATTTCCTCCATTAGTTGACAAGCAGATGCATTTTCCATCATTATCAATAATGTTAATACCCCACATATATTTGGGTATTTCACTAGCTGTCAGAAGACCCTTCTGGAACTTTCAAAGCAACAGCCTTTCCAGTGTTACTCAGGTATACATTCAGATCACGCCATCAATGTCTTCATAAGCAACCGATTCATGAGCTAATAATAGGAGTAACTCATATGCTTCTTCCCTAATACATATACTTCCACAAATAACTACCCATGGAATTGTGACACTTTCTGATGACACCATGAGATATGGTTCAACATGCTCTGGGTGCAGCCACGCCACTGACGTCACAGGGCTTTGCTTGCTGATAGAGATAACAATGTTGAGATGTCAGGCCTGATGTCTGTATCATAATCTGTTTCAGCACTGATACCCTCGGGCTTGGGTTGGAAAAGGAGACCTTTGGAACAGGAGGGAAAGGTGGGAAAAAAATAAAGCCTGTTTCTTTGTTTCCTGCAGCACTGTGAGAGCAGTGGAAGAAAAATCTGTCTGTTTCCCTTATCTCTGAATCCGCAGCCATGGGGGCAGCTCTGCCACCACAGCCCCCAGGGACCTCTTTCTGTATCTTCTCCCTCATCTGCATATCATGTAATCACTTCCAAAAGACTAATTCGAATAAAATATACCTTGGATTTATATTTTCTACTGTAAGCCTATTAGAATACAAATTTCCAAAACTCTCAAGAGTCCTTAAGCACTGTTTTGCTTAAAAGGCTAGTGACTAGAGAACCCAAAATAACAATTTCTTTTGAATATAGATATTAAGTGGCATGATCCAACTTTGTTTTGATTCCTCATTACATTTTCAAAGAAATAAATAGCAATTTTCTATTTGTTTAGAAAATTAGCACCTCCTAATAACTTGCTTTTTTTCTAAAACAGAATTAGTCCTTACGATATTTTCACAAGAGAATAAAAAACAGGCATTGTTAATCTCATTATAGGGTTGAAAACATAGAAGGATGCATGTGGCTATGTGTAAATTAGATGAGTTAGAATGCAGATTTGTTCTGAAATTTGCTCTTACAATAATCATTAGCTATTCAATAAGTCAAATTAAGACACAGGAAATGTCAAGTTTACTGCTTTTAAATTAAATGTATGTCTATGTTTGAAACAGAAAAAAAGAGTCAAATATCCTCAAAATTGCATGTTCATTCTTTTCTCAGTTTTGTCAAAATGGGGGTACTTTTACATTAAAAAAACCCTAATGTTCATTGAATACTTCTTAGGACATAGCCAAGCCCTGTGTCATGCACATCAAGCACATTTCTTTTAGTTTTTATAACAACTCAGAGATATAACCACCATTAATTCCATTTTCTAGGCAAAATAATAATGATAATAATATTAATAATAGCGCAAAGCTTACTGACTGCCATAGTCAGATCTCTGACTCTAAACAGGTCTTCTTAAACACTGACCACATAAGAACATTAGAGTTTTTGAAAGTAGACAATGTAATTATGAATGATCTTTTCCCTCTAATGTTGATATACTATTTTCTAAAAAGAGTAATTTCTAAAATTAGGCTTTGTAATATCTATGGAATAAAATAAATTGATTTCCTTTTGTACATAAACCCTCTGGCTATGTTGGGATTAATAATATTCCATCATAAACTACTCATTAGCCCAGCATGACTGGGGAATGGGTAAGTTATAGTTTTACTCTAAACTCAAGATGTCTATCCCAAATATCTCTGAAAGAAAGGGAGGCAATGTCACATCTTGCCCCTCAGCCCTCTGTTTCCCTGGGGTCTGTATTCCTATATCATTAGCTAAGGTATAAAAACTTTTGTTTCTCAGCTTCATTGAGGTACAATCAACAAATAAAATTGTACATGTTTAAGTGTACAATGTGATGTTTTGATAGATTTATATGAAAATCTGACAATTAAGTTTGAAAACTCATCCTAGAAAAAGTGCTACATACCTACCTCGAAGTCCTCCCCTTGGGAAGCTATCCACCAACGCTGGCACCTAGTCCACCCTTCAAAGCAATTTGGGAATCTTTTTCTGGAATAGCCATAAGAACTGCCTTTATATTACCCCTGATATCCTGAGTGTCATCAAAATGTCTTCCTTTCAATATTTCCTTTATATTTGGGTTGGGAAAAAGTTATCAGGGGCCAGAGAAGGTGAGCATGGAGGGCATTTCAGGACAGTTGTTTGTGTACTGGCTGAAAACTCCCTCATAGACAGTGCCATGTGGAGCTGGGGTATTTTTGTGATTCAAGAGCCAGGAGTTATTGGTGAAAATTTTAGGGTTTTGCCTATCCTTTTCACATAGGCTTTTCAGTATTTCCAAAGAATAAACTTGGTTAACTGTATGTCCAGTGGTACAAATTCATAATGAACCCTTTGATAACAAAAAAGTTAGCAACATTATTTTGACTCTTGATTTGGACCGACAGAATTTTTTTGATCATGGAGAATTTGGCTGACTTCCATTGTGCACTTTAATACTGAGTTTCAGGGTCCTATTGATACATTCATGTTTTATTAACAGAGATAAGATGGCCCAAAATACCATCTTGCCTCTTCAAAAGGTCTTGGCAAACTTTTATTCTCCTTTGCTTTTGTTCTTCAGCAAGCTCCTTTGGAATCATTTTTCCATACATGCCAAGATTTTTGGTTTAAGATTTTTGTTACTGGTTTTCTACCGATGTTAAGTTTCTCTGCTGTGCTTCTCATCTCATCTCATGAGCCAACGATTTTTGACATACAATTCAACAAATTTTTGCAATGTTTTCATCAATTCTGCTTATTCCTTTGCCCTGACCTCTCTTCATTAGTGACATTTTTTTTTTTTTTTGCAATTTTGGCCAGGGCTGGGCTTGAACCCACCACTCCCAGCATATGAGGCTGGCGCCCTACTCCTTGAGCCACAGGCACCACCCTTCATTAGTGACATTTTCTCTGCCTTCAGAAAAATGTTAATCCATTTGTAAATTGCCATTTTCTTCATGGCATTATCTCCATAAACTTGGACTAACATGTCCATGATTTCACTTTAACTCTTGCCAAATTTAATAAGAAATTTAATGTTTGTTCATTGCTCTAATTGAAATTCTGACATTCTAACAAATGCACAAAAATCACACAACTACAATAATGAATACCACTCAGAAAGACACTGTCACATGTCAACATAAACATAGCTGTGAGATACTGATATACTAAGGTTATGAAACCTTATCGAACTGTTTATACAGTGCTGCCAATGTAAGTTCATAGGGGCAAGTTCATAAACTTAATTGTTAGATCTGGTCCATTGCCAAATGATTACCACTATCAACCTAATTAACATATATACTACTTAATACAGTTACCACTTTTTGTGGCAAAAAAAATTTAAGATCATCTCTCTTAGCAAATTTCAAGTATATAATATAGTATTATTAACCACCGTCACCATGCTATACATTAGATCTCCAGAGTCTATTCATCTTACATAACTGCAACTTTGAACCCTTTGGCCTACATCTCCCACCCCTTAGTCCTTGGGAACCACCATTCTATTCTCTACTTCTGTGTGTTCTTATTCACATGAAAATGAACTCATATGGCTCAGTGCCTGTAGCTCAACGGGCTAAGGCGCCAGCCATGTACACCTGAGCTGGTGGTTCGAATCCAGCCTGGGCCCACCAAACAACAATGACAGCTGCAACCAAAAAATGGCTGGGCATTGTGGCGGGCACCTGTAGTCCCAGGTATATGGGAGGCAGAGGCAGGAGACTCGCTTGAGCCCAGGAATTGAAGGTTGCTGTGAGCTGTGATGCCACGGCACTCTCTCCAGGGTGACAGCTTGAGGCTCTGTCTCAAAAAAAAAAAATTAACTCATATGGTATTTGTCTTTCTATGCCTGACTTGTGTCACTTAGCATAATGTCCTTCACATTCTTCCATATTGTCACAAATGAGAGGATTTTCTTCTTTTTTTGAGGTTGAATAATATTTCGTTGTATATTTACCACATTTTTTCCCATTCATCTGTTGACAAACAAATAAGTTGATTTAAATCTTTAATCCATTTTGAATTGATTGTTTTGTATATGGTATGAGACAAGGGTTCAAGTTCATTCTTCTGCATCTGAATATCCAGTTTTCCCAGCACCATTTATTGAAGAGACAGACTATCTTTTGCCTATAGTGTTCTTGACATCTTTGTTAAAGATCAATTGCTTTAACAATCAATTGATTGTTAAAGATCATAAAATGCATGGATTTTCTTTCTGGGCTCTTTATTCTGTTTCATCGGTCTATATGTCTGTTTTTGTGCTGTACCATATTATTTTTAAGACTTTAAACTTTGCATATATTTTGAAATAAGGTAGTGTGATGAATCCATATCTGTTCTTTTTATTCAAGATTGCTTTATATCTTTGGGGTCGTTTTGGTTCCAAGAAAATTTAGTACATTTTTTCTATTTCTGTGAAAAATGTCATTGGAATTTGATATATATTACATTAAATCTATGCATTTTTTTATATAGTGTGGTCATTTTCACCATACTAATTCTTCTAATTGTTGAACGTGTTATTGTTACGTATATTTATATATTCATCAATTTCTTTCATCAATGGTTTATGTTTTTCATTGTATAGATTTTTTTATCTCCTTGATTAAACTTATTCCTAAATATATATTATAAAATGGTGAAATAACCCAGAACACAAATGGAGTACATGATATTAGAAGTGTCTTTGTTCTTCACCTTATATAACCATTACACTAATTACGGATTGCAGGATTTTACAGGTGCTTATTTCAAGATATAGAGAAGGTTTTCCAAAAGTCCTTTTGAGAAAAATATTCTCAACTCATTGATTATGTACTCATTACAGAGGTAATCATTTTCCATTATAATAAAGACTTATTATGGTTACCACCTAAGACAAATGATAAAATTTGGCTGCATCAGTTGTGGGATAATCAGAAATTATAAGCCCCCAGTTATGAAGATGAAGTAGCAAAAAAAAAAAAAAAAAACAAAAGAAAGAAAGAAAAGGGAAAAAAAAAAAACAAAAGAAAAGTGAAGGAAGCTGAAGATTGTTCTTACCAAAAACATTTACATAAATCTAGACATGTGGAAACAAACAAGTAAAGTATGTGGAAAAACTCTACAATGCAACTTATCTGGACTATTTAATAAAAGTTAACATTATAAAAAACAAAAAATTAAAAGGTGGAGTGAGTGATGTTCTAGATTAAAATAGACTAAAAGTAAATAAGAACCAATTCAAAGGGTAAATATTGATTAGCTTCTGAGTAACAAACAGTAGCTATAAATAACATTTTTCTTCAGACAAATAAAAATTATGCAAGACTATGTACTCAATGGTATTATAAAATTTATAATTTTTATATTTTAAAATGATATTTTTACTAATAAATGTCTTTATTCTTAATATATATATATACACACACACACACACATATATATATTATATATAATATGCATCCTATACTACTGATAAAGGACTAATAACCAAAATCTACAAAGAACTTAAGCAATTCAGCAAGAAACAACCAAACAACCCCATTAAAAAGAGGGCAAAAGACATGAACAGAAACTTTTCAAATGAATATAGACTTATGGCCAAGAAACTCATGAGAAAATGTTCAATGTCTCTAATCATCAGGGAAATGCAAATCAAAGACACAAAGAGATATCTAACTCCAATGAGAACTGTTTGTATTAAAAAGTCCCCCAAAACAGATCTGGCATGTCTCAGGAGAGAAAGAAATTCTTACACACTGTTGGTGGGACTGCAAGTTAGTGCAACCTCCATGGAAAATGTTATGGAGATAGCTCGAAGAATTTAAAGTAGAACTATCATTTGTTCCAGAAATCCCACTGCTCAGTATATATTCAAAGGAAAAACGTCATTTTATAAAAAGGACACCTGCACTCAATGTTTATAGCAGCATAATTCACAATTGCAAAGATATGGTAAAAATCCAAGAGCCCACCAATACCTGAATGGATTAATAAAATGTGGCTCAGTGAGTAGGGCACCAGCCCCATATACCGGAGATGGCGGGTTCAAACCTGACCCTGGCCAAAAACTGCAAAAAAAAGAAAAAATATGTGATATATGCATTGGAGTATTACTCAGACATAAAAAAGTCCATCTAATATCTTTTGTGACAAACTGGAAGGAACTGGAAACCATTCTTCTAAGTGAAACATCACAAGAATGAAGTAACAAGCACACATACTCAGTACTAAATTGGAACTGATCAATTAACATGTAAGTACACGTGTGGAAGAGAATCTTAGTGAAAATCAAGCGGGAGTACACCTATTGGGTACAATGTACAGTATCTGGGTGAAGGGCACACTTATAACTTTAACTTAATCTGTACTAAAACAAAGTATATAAGCAAAACATATGTACCCTCTACTATTCTAAGTTTTTGAATAACTATTTTAAAAAAGGATTTCTAGAAGTAGTAATTGTGTATTTTTAGAACCATTATTCAGCCTACCACAAACAGCATTATGGTTTTGGGAGGCTGGAGTGATAAAGCAAGAGAGGGGCGAGGGACTAGGGAGAGCATGTAAACGAGTAGTTATATGATAAACTATTGAAGTAAAACCAATAAGGAGCAAAGTGATAGCAAGAAGATGAGAAGGATGTGAAAGCTCAGTGTAGATCCCCTTAGATTGCGAGATGTGGGCTGTCAATGGATTATTGTAGCTAAGTGGAAAATACAAAGTGGTAGATAGAGAATGAGATGACCAAAAATGATGTTATGGAAGGATGAGAATGATCATTGCAGATGTCAAGGAGCTAAAATCATTTGGGTTGATTAGAAAAATCAGCAAGATTTATGAGAAGGGTAGTGTTGGGGAGACTTATGGTGAGCCAGAGGCTAAAATTTTTCACGAAGAAAGAATGTATTTCTCTTTATAAGTATAGCACATGGACTAGACAGAGTAATATATTTAAGTTATTTTTAAGCATAGGGGGCTTAGACTCATTCTTGTTCATCCGTCTCACATCACAGATGAGTTCTATTAAAATTAAAGTACCTCCACTGCTAGTCATGTTTTACATTTTAATACCATTACATTACATATAAATCTGAATCTACTGTAAGCCTTAGACCTGCTCAAAAATAATTTATATTGAAAATATCAAAGGGGCAATAGACAACATTGACATTTATGATGGACTATTAGCTCTACACAATAGCCCTTGAAATGGGACCCACAGACCAGTAGCATCGGTGTCACCTAGGAACTTGATAGCTTGCTAGCAATGCATGGTCTCAGGCCCTACCCAGATCTCTAAATGAAAATCTCCACATTAACAAGATTCCTAGGCATTGTACTTGCAAGACTGAGAAACAATAGTCTAGACCAGTGATTTCCAACCAGTGTCCTGCAGCACACTAGTGCGCCATGAGAGGATTTTAGATGTGCTGCAAAAATTGTTAAAGATCATTAATTAAATTATTTTTGAAAAAAGTTCAAAGCACAGTAAGTGTATTCTTTTTTTTACTCTTTTCTTTTGATCAACATAATTTAAGTGTGTTGCGGAAGTTTACCTATAGGTTCAAGTGTGCCATGAGATAATAAATGTTGAAGAACAATGGTCTAGACACTAGACTGAGGAACACAGTGGCAACAAGGATCCACAATAATTTGAGCCAAATCTACGGAAGGAAGGGATGAGAATGCTAGGGTCTTCTTTTTTTTTTTCCCTGCCTCATTGCAACCAATAAAAATGATATGATTTAAAGAATTGTGGGGCACTGAAGCATATGAGTTTAATATTTGCTCGAAGACTGGTTTCCAGTTAAAACTAGAGCTCAAACAGCAACTCATTAAGGAGTTTTAATGTGAAAGACAGAACAATCCTTCTGCAGGTGCCTGCCTCTGTTGTCTGCCTGAGAGTTCTGAGGATCTGTTAAAATGATGGACATCTCCCACAAGCACGTGCACCACACATCCTGCAAGGGACATGTGCTTTCTCACACAAGTCATTCATTTTATACTTTTATAATTTATTCATCTCTAGATGAACTTGGGCATCTGCTGTTTATTTCTTGTTGTGTGGCTCCATTAGATTTACATGTCTTTAAATATGTATTCTGGAAGAATAAAAAAACATGCAAAGCTGAGAAAAATGTTAGTGTGTTGCAAAGTTATAGACGGCATTTCCTGACTAAGGTATTAGTTGTGGAATGTGAAAGAAATAGTATAAGAACTTCACATGTTTTTAAGAATATTTGCAAATAGGAAATAATTGTATAAGTCAGTGAAACAGGAGCTCCCATGTGGCTTATAGTCCTAAGATACTTTACTTATATATTGATAAGCACAGATATTTATCCCAAAATTGAAGACCTGGCCTTCTTTCATCCACCATTCTGAACTACTCTATGATAAGCCTAATATGAAAGCAAGGAAAAAAGTTTTACATAATTTGTGTTTTAATGTAGTCATCATAAAATTTGAGAGCATGCGTTTCAATAATATTGGCAGAGAACTTTTAAATCACAAAAACATGAAAAATTACTCACATAAATTCACCCCTTTAGTGTTTCTTCACTGAATATCACAAAATATTCTACATGTGTTTGTTAAGACAGTTTATTTATTAAATCTAGTCTATTATCAAAACTTCTATGATGTGATTATAATAAATGGTATATGTATAGAAATATCATTAAAGGTGGAATAGAATATCAAAGTATCAAAAATCTTGGTGAGAAATTGGAAAGCAAGTATGCTAAAAATACAAATTTATGCAATTATTCAAAGGGAGAATTAAATCTCATTTAAGGACCTTCTGGCAACTGAAATGTAATGGGAACACAATAGATCAAATACGTATTTGTTCAATTGTCTTATATCTAATCATCAGCCCCCTAAATTTTCTCAATTTATGTTATAAGTCTATGTGGTATAGTCCATTGTTTTTAATAATGTCTCTTACAAGAATAAAAAGAATTTTAAAAATTTTTCTTGAGACAGATGCAGTGGCTCATGCCTATAATCCTAGCACTCTGGGAGGCTAACGTGGGTGGATAACCTGAGATCAGGAATTTGAGACCAGCATAAGAGTAAGACCCCATCTCTACTAAACATAGAAAAACTAGCCAGGTGTTGGGGCATGTGCCTGTAGTCCCAGCTGAGGCAGGAGGATCACTTGAGCCCAAGAGTTTGAGGTTGCTGTGAGCTTTGATGCCACAGCACTCTACCCAGGATAACAGAGTGAGACTCTGTCTCCAAACAAACAAACAAACATAAAAATCATTTTTGTTGTTGGTTTAAGGTCTTTTATATTTCATTCTAAGCAGTTTTAGATTTATTAAAATTAGACAATAAAAATCTATAAATCATAGAACCTGTACTCAATCCCACCACTATTCAAAAATTACTGAAAACATAAAATAATTTAAGCAACATATATAGAATAATTGCTGAGGCATAGTTAATTGGGTTGATGGTACTTTTAAATTCTTTAAGCCCAAGTGCCCATTAACCCATGAATGGATTAATAAATTGTGGTATATGTATACCATGGAATACTATGTAGCATTAAAAATAGATGGAGACTTCACCTCTTTTATGTTTACATGGATGGAGCTGGAAAATATTCTTCTTAGCAAAGTATCTCAGGAATGGAGAAAAAAAAATCCAATGTACTCAGTACTACTATAAAACCAATTTATAATCACTCACACTTTCATATGAGAGATGAATCGCAACTATAGCCAAGGATGAAGGAGCGAAGGGGAGAGGGAGGGTTCGATAGAGGGAGAGTTAAAGGTGGGACCACGCCTATGGAGCATATTGCAAGGGTATAAGTCAAATCTATCAAGTACTGAACACAAATATCTTAACACTGTGATTAAGTAAATGAGCTAAAAGCTATGTTAATTAGTAGGATGTAAGCACTCCAATTTGTACAAATAATCAACACATTGGATCCCACAAAGGCATAAATATATTCACGATCTATGTATTTATGACTTAAATAAATAAATAAATAAGTTCATTTAAATAAATTTACCATTTCAAAATGAATTTCTGTTCACAATCATAGCACCAATGGCACATCAATCTTTTCAGCCAGCTGAAAAACTATTGTCCCTCACCTTAACATCTTTTTGGGAAGTTGCGTTTGTCTTACCCTGCACTTCCTCTGCAATTCTCTGCTCAGAGCTAGCTCATATGCAGCTCCACAAGAAAAATTTTAGCTAATGTTAGAGTAACCATCCAACAGGAGATTCCAGTTATAGCTAGGCTTAATTCCACTTCTTATTTTAAAAAATAATAGATGGTGTTAAAAAAACAGTGAAGAAGCCTGGGTGTGGTTGCTCATACTTGTAATCCCAGGACTTTGTGAGGCCAAGGTGGGAGGATTGTTTGAGGGCAGAAATTCAAGATTAGCCTGGGCAATATAGCAAGACGCAGTCTCTACAAAAAATAGGAAAATTAGTCGGGCATGGTGGTCTGTGCCTTTAGTCCCAGCTACTTGGAAGGCTGAGTAGCTCAATAATATTAATAATAACAAAGAAAATATCTGTTATATAAATTCACTCAGGCTGTTAGTACTTTAAATAGTGGAAAATGTGTGAGTTTAGGGTGACATTTATATCCCCATAGGCCCATAAAGCACCAGTTGATAAGTCACAGAGACCACGGAGACCAGAGGAGGCAGCTTGTCTGCCTCTTAGTCTATATCATGGTAAAGAATGACGCCTTCCACCTCAGACAGAGAGGGAACATTAGTCCTCCTGTCCCGTAGCATCTCTGGTGAGACAGGTCAGTAGGTGTTCTAGGACCTACAAGTGGATAGAAGCCAGTTGTGCTCTCCACAAAATCTGAGAGCTGTGGGCCCAGACCTCTGTTGCCAGCCACTCTTCTAGAGGGGAACGGGATCCTGAAGGTATGTTCTCTGCCTGTCTCCCTTTGTCTCCCTCTAATTCACTATGGAGGATGCTCACAATCACTTTGTGAATTGTTAACTGGATAGAAGGTGAGAAGGGAGGATTGCAACGACTATAAAGGGATGACTGAGTCCCCACAATCACCTTTTAGCCATTGCCTTGAAACCAACCTTCCCTGAGACAAGAGTCTGCTCTCTCATTTGCCCACAACTGATACAAGTTTGAACTTATAACTTCCTAATTTTTGGTCTTTTCTGCAAGACTCCCATTCCTGCAAAAATATTCAATAGGTCGTATCACTAGAGTGCTTGAAGTGAACTAAATCAGCTCTCAAGTGTAGATCACAGGGTACAGTCAGGGGAGGGAAGCAGAGAATCTAAGAACTAGACTCCAGACCCTGCTGCTCTCAAAAGCAAACCAAAAAAAAATGTCCACCGTGGCATAGCCTCCTACGGATTCTGATCGAACATAAACAAATTGGAGTTGCATCACCTTACAGAAACCTCCAGACAAGTGACTGTTTATTTCTTAGATTAATCTGATTGATTACCCTGATCTCATTATAGAAACAGGAAACTAAAGATCTCATCCAAAAATCCACCCTGACTTTCCAAACATTCACACACGGTAATACCAGAAAGGCCGGAAGATAAGCATCACAGTTGCCTTCAAAGCTTTGAGAAATCTGTGGAAATTTATAACCATGGTTTCCAGATCGTATTTTTAACCTGATTCTGAAAACTTTAAGTCATTCTTATTCAAAATTGGTGTGGGAATAAAAACACTTCTAACTTTCTAAACTTGGAAAAGTTTTTTTTTTTTAATTTAAATAATCCAACTTTTTCCCCACTTGGAAGGGCCTAATTTACATAAATCCCCTCACCCCCACCTTACCTCTGACAGTGGAATTATAAACAAAGCAATCAGGCTGGCAGATGAGTCAGATTTGCTTATTGTATTGTACGCGCACGCATGTTAAAGAATGGTACTAGTTATCTCTCTTGTTATTTATTGGTGTCAAGAGGTATAATTTAAAAATTCTGCTCTTTAATTTTTTTCTTCTCCTATGACAGGCAGATTGCTTCCCCCACCCCCACCTCCTTAAGAGCTTACTAAATATTTGAGCACTAAGAAACCCTAATTTCTTCACTTAAAACTAACTAGAAACATTTATTTTGATATAACTTTTTAGATAAAGAGAACCCTTTGATTTGGAGGCTTTCAGATTTTTGAAATAAAATGATTTTAGGTAAATTAGCAGCTAAAATTACTATTATTATGCTCATAAAAGCTGCTAAAAATAACCAGTTCATAGGGCAAAAAAGTCATATATATATTTTCTTCCTGACAGATATTTCAGAAATTTGGCCTAGAATAGAAGACGTATATTTTTTTAACTTGTAGCAGAATTAAATTACTAAGAAAATGACTATTGCATCCATAAATCTTTAATAGCTTTGCTGCCTACATAAGCAGAGCTTTCCAAACACTTAAAATAATAAATGACCCCCCCCCCCCAAATTTGAGCTATATCTGTCTTTCTTTCTGATCCAACTCAAGAAACATAGGTAAGCAATAGCAAAATCCACACTGCAAATTGCTTTCTTTTTACTCTTAGACATGTTTGGTTTTGTGGAGTAAATGTGTCCATTGGATAGTGGCAGTTCCCCATCTCTTCTCAGCCCCCTTTAGAGCAGCAGCTATTTAAACATGAGAAATAGAGCTCTTCCAAATGACAAATCTTTGCTCATGATTTCAAGCATGGAGGCAAACATTGGCAGCAAACGTGAACAGCCATGAAAAAAAAGAAGTCATTTAGAATTTATTTTTCTCCTATTTAGCATCTCCAACACTTTGAGTGGTGCAGTCACTACGGAAGCAACCACAGCACAGAAATGCATTCTGGTGACGACTCAGAGGCTCTTGCCCCTAAATGGGATTCTCAGAGTTTATCCCCCCTGTCTATGGAGTAGGGTGGTCCATAGACCCTTCCTTTCCAAAACATTAGCTATCTGCCTTTCCCTTTTAAATACACATAAAGTGAAATAATGAAACCTCATTTCATACTTTGTATCAGCATTTCCTAATCCAAAGATTAAAGAAGCTCTAATATCTTGCCTAAATTTCCATTTGTGGCAATTTCAGATTTTTCCCTTCTGTCTACTGAGTGAAAGCTTGGTGCTATTTAATATTCAAGTTAGTTTTTAACATCCAACAGTCTAAGTTAAATGTGATTCCTTTGAATTATTAAAGTTTGCCTTATATTTGAACCACACTGTATAGCTTATAGAAATTGCTTCATATACGATCTCATCTGACTATACTACCAGCTTTCCAAGTAAGGCAGAAGAGATATTGTCTCTGAGGGCAAGTAAAAGAACTTGAGACTGTGAGAAGTTTAATAACTTACCTTAAGAAAGTAAGTACATAACTGCAGAGTCCAAACGAGAATTGACTCTTACCTGATTCCCAATCTAGTGCTGTCTACTCCAGCAAATTATCTTTCTTCTCAAGTTTCATTTGGTATTTCCTTAGAAATTTCTGAAACTTTATTCACTTTAGGTAGGAACCTGGAGCAGAATTTGGTGTTTTTATACAAAGTCGTTTACGTAGAAGAATGCACATACTGCTAAAGAATGGCTTTGTGTTCCAGCACTTTAGTGGTGATGCGGGTGTAAGTGGAAAGCCATACACGATGCATGTAGATATTTTTCTAAATTATCTACATGCTTTTTGTCCTTGAGTGATCAACGATCTCCAATATCTATACAAAGACAATTTATTGTAAATTGTCTTTGTATGGATATGAATGACAGTTTCAGGACAATGGATGCGCTGACATCAAGAGGGCTAGTTTGGGTACGATTTTATTATGTGTGATCAGAAAACATATATGTGACTAGGGCTACCTTTCTTTGAAGGTGTATGTTTTTACATACTCCCTACAACCCCTTACAAAGAGCAGGGATATTTTAATGAAATGGAAATCCATCCTGTACCTTTGTAGCTGCCTTTCTATGTGGTGTGCAGTCAGCTGTGTATTTAATACACACATTGCTTCAGGATTTCGATGGCAGATAAGAAAGCTACAGTAGTTAAAATGCAGTACAGAGAGAATCTGCACACAGGTAGCCCAGTGAAATTTAGCTTGTGAATAATTACCATGATGATCATAATTAATAATTATCTTGTGCCAGTGGAGAATTGTACTAATTGGTACTCTCTTCTCTTAAAAGTCCTAATATTTTATTTCTGCTTATTGCTAACTATCAAGTGGAATGCTAATGGAAATGTGGATGACTGGTATTGTAATAATTATAACTGTAATCACATTCAGCAGCTAACCTCTAATTAAAATAAATCAGATGATGTAGCGAATTGGCTACATAGACTTGTGTTTCCAATAATATATCTTATTGGGAAAAAATTATTTTCTCCCACAGAAAGCCTTTGAAGATCAGATTAAATATTATGTGGATATGTTGTACTTCTAAGGAGATGTTTTCTGTGGTAATAAGTAGGTTAATTGCATATTCGTCAGGTGATGGAATTTCAGGGTAAACACAAGGTAGCATGTAATAAGTACCACTGTTTCTAATGGAATTACTATGTTGTTACTTTGCAATTGTATGCAGGTCACTCTTGGATGTTCAGCCAGTAATGACTATGTGTATGCAAACCTGAAATTTCTTGACTGAACTCTGAAAAGCACTCAGATAAAATTATCCATGTGATATTTTAAACTTTGAGCTATGTGATAGGGGAGTGATCTTTTTTTTTTTAATTTTTTAGCATGTTCCAAAATGGTACCTATAATTAACAATTATATATGTCAGATAAAGTATGCCTCTGTGTGTGTGTGAGTGTGGTTGGATGGATGGGTAGGTAGATGGATAGCTCCCAAATGGCAGCCCCAGCTAGCTTGGTCTGATCTTTCATCATCATTCACCATGAACAACTGACAACAGATATATATATGCCATTTTCATGAGGATAGAAATCAGGATCAGGAGATTCTCCTGAAGTGACAAATCTGAGTGATAACTAAATTTAATATTTTTAGGAACATTTTGTGCTACTCTCTAATTTTGTATTACTCTGCTTACATAGCCCATTCTCTTGGTCAAAAAAAAATGTAGAAAGGACCAATTAGTAAATATTTAGGCTTTGTTGTAACTCACAGCGTCTATTGCAGACATTCGACTCCGCTGTTGTATGAGTATCCCAATGTCATACATCAAGGAATATGTGGCTGTGGTCCAAAAGTCAGTTGTAAAAATGAGTACTGAGCTGGATTTGGTTCACATATCATTGTTTACCAAATGATACATTTAAAAATATTTATTAGTATTTCTTATATGTTAAATGCTGTACTAAGTGCAAGAGTTAGAGGGAGGAATAAGAGATAAGAGTCTGGGGTGGTGCCCATAGCTCAGTGGGTAGGGCTCCAGCCACATGCACCAAGCGCTGGTGGGTTCAAACCTAGCCCGGGCCTGCTAAAAAAAAAAAGAGAGATAAAATTCCTTCCTCATTTGGCTTCCACTCTATTAAATGAACACCCATTACATTTATGGTCATAGGCTATGGGGAACCAATAGGGAATGAGATATGTTTTCATTGAAACTTCAGGAAGTTTCAAGTTTTATGAAGTTAGATATAAGCATAGATATCAGTAAAAGAACAGTAAATAGTATATAAATCGTAAGTGTCCAGAAAGTTTTAGAAGGGTTTAAATGAGGAAGATATAAATTGTTATTAAGACTTCAACAGGATGTTATCATTTGAAGATAGGCAAAGAGCAATGAAAGACGAGGCTATGTTTGAGACCCAGTGAGCGTCCAGGGAGAACACTAATAATGAAAGTAAGAATTAACAACAATGAGCCTGGAAAGTCCATTCGGACTGGAGTACAGAGGCCCCTGTTCTCCACATTTAGAGATTTTGGACTTTTTCCATGGTGACTGATGTGGAAAAAGGTAGAGCATCACAGGATGGTTGTAAGCATCAAATGGCATGGTAAGATCAGAAGAATGATCAGATATATATATGCCATTTTCAATGTGGAAACAGTATGGAAGCAGATTGGGAGGGGCTTTGTGGGACCACAGGTTATGACCACAATTCAGAGTATAATAAAATAGCTTTTTAAGATACCATTAGAGGCTGAGATAACTTGCTGTCCAGGGTGGTAAAGACAAAGATGGTCTCTAGAGGCTTCCTCTAGAGGGGGGTTCGATAATCTTGGCCTAAGGTAACTCATTTCATCTGACCGTGACTCTTTCTTTTTATTTATTTATTTATTTATTCATTTATTTTTTATTAAATCATAATTGTGTACATTAGCGCAATCATAGGCACAAGGTGCTGACTTCATATACAATCTGAAATATTTTCATCGAACTGTTTAACATAGCCTTCATGACATTTTCATAATCACTATATGTAGACATTGGTATTCTACATTTAGTAAGTTTCACCTGTACCCTTCTAAGATGCACGGTAGGTGTGATCCCACCAATAGCCCTCCCTCCACTCATCCTCCCCACTCCCCTCCCCTCCGTTGCCCTTTGCCCTAAAATCCATGCCTCTTTCTAATGCTCACACTAGAGTTCAGCTGTCTTATCACACTTAGATTTCAATGAGAGGAAAGAAAGAAAGAATAAGCGATGGCAAACAGCCCTTAGAGACAGGTATAAAACTTAATACACCTCTTCTTTCAAGTCTGATTAGGAGTGAGTGAAGGGGGTCACATAAGCTAGTAAAAGCAATCCATTGTTATGTGTTTTCTTCCTAAATATGACTGAGTTCATTTGCACCCTCTTTCCTTTTCTAAAGAAACCAAGTTAAAAAATAAAACAAACAAATGAAAAAACTTTACTAGGTGCTCTTGCCAGAGAGGAGAAAGCCACATAATCTGGATCCTAAGGTTAGCTTCCTGGAGCACCTGGACGCATGGAAATTGTGATCTTTAAAATTCTGCATACTCTGAGTGGTTTATGAGTTCTAGAAGGATGATAAAGATGCTTGAGCATCATTGACAAAATGTAACACTTCCAAAAGTAAACCAGGCAGGGATCCCAGGCTCACACCTATAATGCAAGCACCTTGGGAGGCCAGGGTGGAAGTTTGCTTGAGTTCTGGAGCTCAAGACCAGCCTGTAAAAGAGCAAGATCCTGTCTCTATTAAATATATATATATATTTTTAAAACTTAGCTGGCATTTTGGTATCACCCTGTACTTCAGCTACTCAGAAATAAAAAAGTAGTAAGTAAACCAATTGGAATGATAAACTATAGGAAATTATTTAAGAAATGATACAACATTTCAACAGATTTGAATTCAGGTATTGGTTTTTGATTGCATCTATTCACATTATCAGATTATTTTTATTATTCTCTTTTTTTCTCTGAGAACCAAAAAGCCCAAAGTGTTACATCAACACGAAAAATTTGCCAAAAGGGGTATAAATCATACTCTACTGATATATAGGAAAATTTTCCCCATATAGATATATAAATGGATGTTTACATAAGCTTGACTTGTTAAAGATAAAAACTGGAAACTACCTAAATTCTAAGCAACAAAGTGTTAAAATATAGCAGGATCATAAAATCAAATAATACATAGTGGTTGAAAGAAATGAACTACATATCAACATGAATAGATCTCAAAAATAATAGCATTAAATTTTTAAAAAGTCAATTATAGAATGGCATATTATATTTGAAAACATTTATATAACTTTCAAAACACAATAAGAAGACTATATTATTACCCACACATACAGATAAAAATGTATGTAATAAATTTAATAAATTATTTAACAAATATTAAAGTAATTTCCTTTGGAATGAGAGAAGATAATAAAACTAATGAGAACTTCAACTTCATCTGTAATATTTTATAACTTCTTTTCTAAAAAGACCTGAAGGAAATGTTAAAAATTAGCAGGTCTGTGTGGGATTATTCTTTGATCACAGTCAAATTTCTTGGAGGCAAGAAATACATTTTCAATCATTTTAAAAATAGTTATGTTTTAAGGGCATACAGGTTTATTTCAAACCAAATTTGTGTCACATACTCTCAAACTTTGTATTTATTCAATTTATCTCTGTATTTTTACATATTTTATGGCAATATTACTGATTAAATTATAATTTTTCAATAAAATACTGATTTTTCAAATAACACTTCTATATAATGAGAAACTTTTAGGTCAATTTTTGTTCATCAGTATTTACCTAGGAGTTTTCAGTTTGGGTCAACAATATGGACAATGTTTTAGAATCTATGGAGGTGAGTTTTACCAGTAAGGTACATTCAAGTAAAAAGAGCTAGAGAATAAATTAACAGGCTAAGTGTACCTAAAGCATCAGCCAAAGAAAAACACTAAAGCATGAACATCTGTGAAAAAATTATACACACACACATGTGTATAAATTACATAGGTGTATATATTAAGTACAGGGAATGAAGAATATGATTTATACAAGTGTACATGTGTGTGTACATACACACATATATACGGAAAAACTTAGAACATTGTAGGACTTCCTTACACATATTTCACTATTTAGATTTTTTTTTTTAATTTGAACTTTGTAGATTAATCTTTTCAGTGTTTAAGGCATCTTAATCCAGTTCTACACATGCCTTTTGTCTTTTCAGTTTTGCTTAGGGAGAGACTCTTCTGGACTTTGCAAGACCTCTTTGCAAAATGTTCTCATATCAGCGATCAACTAGCTCTGCCTTATACCAACGCAAACATTTGGAATCCAAAATGAACGCAGGACCACGGGACATGCTGTGCCTGGAGACACCACAGAAATAACCTTGAATTCATAGAGCTGAAGGAAGATATGCAGCCCAAAGCCAAAAGGATTGTGAGAATGATGAACACAGGCCAAGCAGCCCATGCAGATGCCAATCAAAAGGCAAAGCAGCTCTTCACCAAATGATGCAACAAAGGAAAACAGCAACCCTAGAGTGGTTTGACTCCAGCACGACTGTTTTCCACTTCGCCTGATATCTCATGGAGGCTGCTCTTTGTTTTTCCTTTGGAGATCATGCAGGAATCAACTGCCAAGCATGCCTTACACCTCCATGCCATCTAATTATAGCCTGTAACACTCCGGAGTGCTGACAGTGCTGAGCTATTGACTCTTGACACTCTCTAAAGCTCTTAATTATCTTTTCACATAAGCCCCTTTCAAACCTGTCAACTTCTTTGTATTGTTTATGGAGGAAAAAAAAAGTAGCATATTAAGATTTCAGTCCTATGCACTCAGAAACAAACTTGCATTTACACTTGTGAGGCTCTTGAAAGTCTGTGCAGCTATTCATACACAAGACAAGTGTGGAATACACTTGCAGGATGACAATTCTGATGCTACTAATGATAGAAATAAGTAAATTTATTCAAGCAAAATGAAATTAGCCCAAACTTCAATCAATGTCTTTGAAGTTCTTTTTAACATTCCTTCCTTCAAATATATATGCACATATATGTACACACACAAATGCATATATATACATAATTACCTGTAACCAAACTTAAAAACAATGACTGAAAATGTTTTTAAAAATTCATTCAAAACTTTACTAAGTTTTTAGCTCATCATGGGATTACATCATTTCAAAGAACTATCTGTGCTTTACACTATTTTAAAAATTCTCTATCTTTGTATAACTTAAATGTTTAAGTACTTAAAAACTACTCCCACATATTTTATCTTATTGAATATTCAAATAACCCTGAGAGACATAGAAAGTGGGTATTACTGCTAACTGTGTTGCCTACAGGTAAAACAATTATGGCTCAAAGATGTGAAGTGATTTGCCCAAAGTCCTCTAATAATTGGAGAAATAAGACCATATTTCAACTTAAAAGGGTTTAGATTCTAAAGCTAGCATACAAGGCAAAAATTGTAAATAATCAAAATTACCATTGAAAATTTCTTTTACTATCATCTGTAAAATACAACACCACAAGGCGGGGTGCAGTGACTCACACCTATAATCCTAGCACTCTGGGAGGCCGAGGTGAGTGGATTACCTGAGCTCAATGGTTTGAAATCAGCCTGAGCCAGAGTGAGACCCTATTTCTAAAAATAGCCCCACATCCTGGTGAGTGTTGTATTCCTACCTACTAGGGAGGCTGAGGCTAGAGGATTGCTTGAGTCCAAGGGTTTGAAGTTGCTGTGAGCTATGATGCCATAGCACTCTACTGGGGGCAACAAAGTGAGACTCTGTCTCACACATACACACACACTATACACACACACACACACAGACATATATAAAAAACACCTCAGATATACTATGTTCCAGTAAATCTAACAATCTAACATTGTGGCTGGTGCTGTCTTATAAGTTGCTGTTGCTGCTATTTGTTCCTCCCAACACTGGAATCAACTGCTGCCTCCTTGGAGGGGAAGCAGATGAAGTAGTTGGTTGATATTTAGGAAATTTGTTATATAGAAAATATAAATGCAAACCCCAGAGTCACTATCCAAATAGTGAGGTAACAGAAAGCAAGGTAAGAAGTGTAAGAAGTAGGAAATTCATGTTCCACAGTGCACTTTCTCTCTGGGGCATTCCATCACCCTCCAGAGCCACTGCAATTATTACATTCTCCTCTCTCCCTCCCCCCACCTTTTTTTTTTGCTGATGTGTATGATTGAAGTCCAGTAAGTTAAATGTTAAATGAACCTATATCATGCTCCTCTGCCAAATGAGGCTTTGGGCGTTAATGTCAGTTCTTTTGGTTATTAAGCCTTTGTCGGAGGCATAATATCGACATTCATGCCTTCTGGCCTCACCTCACCTCCTTGCTGGACTCTGGCCTCAGTGACCTGTCTGGGACTCCAAGTTTTTCTCCTGAGTACTTGACAGTGCCCTCCCTTACTCCTGCCTGATTCAGGAGACACTGAGGTCCTGCCCCCTGCCTCCCAGCCTGCACCAGACAGCAAACACAGAGAGCCCAAGTCGAGCGCTACCCAGGGTCTGCACAGTGTAGGGCACAGAAGTTCCGCCTGCCACCTGCTTCAAGGCCACGCCCCTCCAGAGAGATGCCTACGCCAAGTCTCAGTGGTAACAGGACATTGCTACCTCCTAGTGCTTCAAGTGGCTCTGTAGTGGCAAGCTCCTGTTCTGAAAAAGGATCATAATGATGCTTCCTTTAATTATAAAGCTACTGTGTGTCTAGTGTCAAGTATTTTGCCTATTTAGTTTAATTCTCACAGAGAAGTTTTTTCAGACCCCGCTTTACAGATGAGGAAACTGAGGCTCAGAGGGGTGAAATAACTTGCCCAAGGTCACATAGCTTCTGAAGTCAAGATCACTGGACGTGGCACAGTGGGGTTGAGAGGATATAGACTATGGGCTCAGGAATACCAAGGTTAGAGCTTGCTCACTGATTCACCAATTTATTCTGGACAATGAATGAATGCTTGGAGCTTTTTCTGTACAATAAAAAAAAAAGGTACCTCTCTCAGTTATGAGGACAAGCCAATGAGCTGCGTCTTCAAAGTGCTAGCACAGAGTCTGACACTTAGTAGCCACTTAGTGTTTGTTGCTGTCTCTCCTCTCCTTGGCCCCTGTGGCTCTAACTTGAACACAGGAACCCTGGCAAGAAGGAAACCCACTGATATAATTCTGATCAGAACTGTCGGAGCTACACTTTCCTCTTGTCACCCTCTTTATTTCATTGTCTCTAATGGGACATAATGAGAAAGCCGGTATTCACCATTCTTTAAAAAGAATTTTCTCACAAAAGTAAATGTATGTCCCCCACCCCTTTCCTGTTAGATCATTGTGGATGTGACAAGAGAGAGCCTTATAGAGAAGCAATTATCCCAAGCAAACGAATCCCACACAGATTCAAAGGGGAAGGTTACAATGCGAACAGAGACTTGCATTATTAGGAAATTAAAGTGGAAATCAAATAAGGATTAGGAACCCCGAGTCTCAAATATTTAATTGTCATAATTGCCTAATTAAAAATGGTTTTGAAAGCTCTCCTCCTCCTCACCCACAGGCACTAGAAAGGCTCTCCTGCCAGGAAGACAATTGCAGCACTTACACTTATCATAACTCGAAGGCTGACCCCTGGCAAACCTTTTTCACTGAAAGAAAAGTTACGCTGCCTCTTCATTCATGCTTGCCTTTAGCAAATAGAAAATGAGTGTCTGCGCACCCTATTTCCTAGGTAGGCTTGGGGCCCACACCCTGGAGGTAAATGAACAGGGGAGGTCTCCAAAGTCAAGCTGAATTGACTTGTATTATCCAAAAGACTACCTGAAACCTCCCAAAACAAGAGGGATCAGGTCCAGTAGCCTGTGCGAAGCTGGGTTGTGGCCGGGAGGTGGGTCAGATGGAAGGGAATGGATGAGCCATAAACCGAGATGAGTCACACAGCAGAGAAATCTGTAGGAATGGAACAGGGAACGAGGGAGGACGATGGGGGCTGACAGATTTGAGCGTGTAAGTGCAGATGTTCCCCAGGACACCTGATATTTATTCAGAATCGTCTATCTTCCCATGCTAGACTAGGAGCCTTTGGAGGGCAAGAGATGCGCCCATCTAACTTGCTGTATCCTCAATGCTTGGCACATAGTAGGAGCTTTAAAAATGTATTGTTTAATTGAATTATACAGAAATGATATTCCTGTGAGGCAGACCTTGATGTGCACTAGGAAGACAGGGCCTTGAAGGAGTTGAAACAAGTTGGATATCTACTATGCCTGCCACATAGTAAATGCTCATTAAAAATGTATTGAGTGAACTAATGCATGATTGAATGAATGTTTAGCACTGTTCTACACTCTGGAACAGAAAGATGATTAATGCATGGCTCTTGCCCTTGAATAGCTCCTAGATGAATAAGGGAAATAGATTTGGGACCAGTTAATGAGAACCCAACCTAATCTGAGATGAGTCATACCATTTATCAAACATGAGAGCTGGCATCTCATTTTCATTAATCTAAGGTTCTGCTGCCAGGATCATTCTTGTGGGTTTAGAGACTTTATCTCCTCAACTTGAACATAAGTTTGTTGAGAACAGAACCATGTATAGTGGGCTATCCCTCTGTATTTGCTGAGTGAAAGCTTGGAGGACAAAGCCATGTCATGTTCCCTTCTGTGTAAGAGTTTCCCCGGGATTGCTTTCATGTTATGGTAAGTGCTGCAATTGTCTTTCCAAAGAAATGCCATCCATTGCATTAAAGTTTATCTCCTTGCTTAACCAGTACTTTTTCTCTGACATTCCAGACACCTCTAGAAATCCTGTTGGAATGCTCTCAATAAATCTACCGCCAACGCTATGTCAGAACTGAGGGTAGGGGCAAGGAGGCGGCACATGGCTCTCTGTCCTCAACAGTTCAGATTCTAGTTGAGGAGATGAAACCAGACCCACCAAAAAGATCTCACATGGGAGGAAAAAATGAGGTGCAGGTCTCATGTCTGGTAAAATAGGAATCTGCCTCCTCCACCCCCCGAGCTTTTATCTGCTTTACTTCTTCCATTTTTATGTGCTGTTACCCTTCACAATGAGTTGGTTAGGCTAAAACCATTGCTTTGTTGGGATGGAACTATATTCTCATCTCTCTAGATTAAAAATAAAACATGGTAGGGCCTCAGACTGTCTCAAAGAACCCCAGGGAGGTATGAGTGGTAAGCCCTATGAGACGTGTGTGTAACTGACGCTATCAGATATCAGTGGTGGGTCAGGGACTGATTCACTTAGGAGGTGGCATTTGAAGAATGGATAGAATTCTATATGAGGAAAGTATGAGTACATAGGGAAAAGTGAGGAACTATGCTGGGATTTGACCCCTATGCCTTATTTCAGTTCATCCTTACAACAACCTAATGAGATAAGTCTTCTAATAGTCCCCTTTTTGCATTTGAGAAAACTGGGGTTGAATGAGGTTGAGTCCCTTGACCACCAACATCCTATTGCAAAATGGTCAAGCCAGGCTGGGAAGCTGGTTGCATGACTTTGAAGCCTGCTCTGTCCCCACCTAGTTCTAGGTAGAGGAGCTAGGGATAATAGAATTGGAAAGTACGCTTGAATTCACTGAAATCAACGGGCTGGAGCATTATAAAAATAGGACTGAAACTCTTTCCTAATTTACTAGCCCTTGCATTTGCTTTCATTTGACTGACTCGTGTAGTTATTTTTGCCTTCACTTTGAAAGTGAAATCTCTGCAGGTCGAGGAAGCAGGCTGACAACTCCAGTTGCATTCAAACTCCAGGTCAGCTGTTTTCAATTTCTGGCTTCTGAAAGAAGACAATAAACAAACAAATTTCTTTGAGGGGATATTAAGAGCAAGTGTTAGAAAAACAGGTGAACTGGGAGAAAGAAGGAAGAGATAGCAGAATAAACATGACGAACGTTGAATTTCAACACCCGTATCGATTAGTCATGGATAATTTCTATGTATCAGAGCTCCTGCAAAAACTGGGAGTGGGTGGTCTCTGACATTTGCTTAAGAGGCACAGCAGTGATAGATATCAAAAGAATTGTTCCAAGTGTCCCCCAAAGAAGGAGTTGGAGTAGGAATAGAAACAAACCTCAAAAGAAGAAGCCACGGTATTTTTCAGAGTAGATACAGAGATGCTTAATAATTTACTTCATTGCAGGATCTGACATAACACTTGAAAGCTTCAATAAATAAGCATAATGGGCTCCCTTTAAAAATGTATTGGTTGGCAATTTATTTACTCATGTATATGCACCTTATGGTATGTGACACGCTGCCCTTCCTCTCTTCGAGGAAAAGTACTCCGTAGGAGGCTTTAATTAGTGTGGGCAGCTAAAGCCAGAGACTCTTTCCTTTCCATACATAATTTCTCTTTTTCTGCACAGTCTTCTGTCTATGTTTTCCTCTGTCCTTTCTTTTATCTTTTCTCCCTGTCTCCCTCCCTCCCTCCCTTCCTTCCTTTCCTCCTTCCTTCTTCCCTTTGTCATTTATTCATTCATTGCTATTTCAACACACAAGAACAAATCTGTCCCCAAGACCTCCCAATTGTATGGGTCAAAACATATAGAAAACTATGATATACTGTTATTGGCATTATACATGATATGTGCAGCAGATGCATAAATTAGGGTCAGGCAAAATTCAATATGCGGAACTAATACATAAGTGGGAGGTTGAGGCAGGTAGAGTGCTTGAGCTCACGAAGTCGAAACCAGCCCGAGCAAAAGCAAGACCCCCATCTCTACTAAAAATAAAAAAAACTGAGACAAGAGGATTGCTTGAGCCCAAGAGTTGGAGGTTGCTGTGAGCATATGACGCCACCCAGGGCAACAGCTCGAGATTCTGTCCAAAAAAAAAAAAAAAAAAAAAAAAATTAATATAAGCTTTCTAGAAGGCAGTTTGAAAATATAGCTAAGTCTTTAACAATGGACAGACCTACCATTGACTCAGCAATTCCATTGTGGGGAATCTATCCTAAATGATGAAAAAGAGGAATACATTCCAGAATGCAGAAAAAGCTTTATGCAGAAGATTTTATCATGACATAATTTATTGCAAAAGCAATCCCTCCACTACCAAATTTGAAAACAACATAAGTTATTTAAAACAGTCATAATGGTGCCTCTCCTCAGTCATGTCAGTTTGGTCTGAAGTAGGAGTTAGAAGAGGACTCCAGAAATGCTTCTGGGAAAAGGTGACAAGCAACCAAATTCTCGGGGCAATAAACAAATAGTTTTTCCAGTAACAGAGCTGACAAATAATTTTGAGCCACTGCCAAATGACATGCAATACACTAAGTGTTTTGACATAATGGCATTTCAGTTTTCTTTATTGAACAACTACTATGTGACAGTTTGCTAGATGTTTAATGTGTGCTTTCACATGTGTAATATTATTTAAGCCTCTTCCAAAATGCCTAACGGTTGATAAGGTTATTATAAGTTATCTTTATTTTTAATGTCATGAAAATGAAGCTCAGAGACAAGAAGTGACTTGCCCCGTCAAATAAATAAATTTTTGCTCCTGAGATTTAAGCACAGATCTCTTTATTCAAAGTTTGGTGCTGGTTCACGAGGCCTTGGCTGACTTGCTGATGTGAATTTATATACTGGCATGCAAATAAAGTATGCAAAACTCGTAGCCACCCACTCGTATGGCAGTGGAGAAGATTCTTATTCCTAGGCCATTTTGTTAGTTTCCCATTTGGGAAAAAGCTCCACATCATAAGTGAGCAGTGGTCTTCTTTGGGAATCCCAAATTAAGATGGTAGTTACTTAAATCATGAAATTATGACAACAGTTGCTTACTGTGGTTAGTCTAAAAGGCCGGTCAAGACCATAATGTGCCCATCATCTTAATTGAATAACACGTGCTGGCAGTTTGCACCACAGGTAAGCTTAGAGCTGCCTGAGGGTCGTGTTTAGAACAACATGCCTATCCCTGGATACCACTTGGCCTAAGCAGATGGTGTCACCAAAGAGAAATGATTGTAGTGATATATCACATAGCAGTTTCCAAAGCCTGTCTGCATACATACTGATTCTCACAATGACTATATAAAGCAGATCAAGCTAGCTTTCGTAGACCAGTTTGACAGATGAGGAAATGGACATCTGGTGAATGGGAATGCTACGGCAGTATTCTAAATTGGTGTGCTTATGTTGGGAAGCACTATAATCTGAATGTGTCCCCCACAGTATTGGAACCTTAATCCCAATGCAACAGTCTTGAGATGGGGGACTCTGAGATTATAAAGGCTCTGCCCTCATGAATGACTCAATACCCTTATCCAGGGAGAAGGCTCCTTAAAAAAGGGTGAATTCAGCCTTCTTCTGCTCTCCCCTTTTTCTCTTTCTCCAATGTACACATGCTGTTCTTTATAAATTAGTCTCAGGTATTCTGTTATAGCAGCACAAAATGGTCAGGAAGCAATTGAACACGCATCTACTTAAAAATGCAACTTAAAAATATGCATATTCTTTTGCCTTAGTGATTCTGCTTTAGACTAACTGTCCTAAAAAGAGAATCCAGACATATACACAAAGTTGTGTGTGCAAAGACACTTACAGCAATATTATTTAACATAATTATAACTGAAGACTACAAACATGTTCGGGACTAGGGCAAAGATTAAGGCAATTTCAGCACATCCACTTCATAGACCATTACAGAGCAAATAAAATGACCTCTTAGCAAAAAAGTCTTTAATCAAATGGGGACATGATAATACATAATGTCAAATAAAGAAAATAAATTATGTATGCACCAGTAGGGTGGTCACGACTATATAAATTACTTAAAGGAAAAAGTCCAAAGTACTAGCAGTGATTGCCTCAAGGTAGGGCATATTGATTTATTGTTAATAATAATGATCATTTTTAAAGTAACATCTGAAATAATTATGATATGTCAGGCACTGATCCGAGTATTTTGTATGTAATTACTCATTAAAAATAACACCCCCATTTGATAGGAACTGGTGTTGCAGATGATGCTGAGGCGCGGAGAGGTTGAGTGATTGCCCAAGTCACACAGCAAACGCCAACCAGAACTGAGCTGCAGACGCAGACTTTCTGGTCTGCGAGCGCACTCTCACCACAGTACTCTGCTGCCTCTCCAACAGCCGACAAGCACAGAGTGTCTACTGGATGCTATGGACTGCGTGTTGGTGACCCCCTCCATCCCATAAATTTGTATGTTTAAATCCTAACCCCTAATGTGATGGTATGCAGCCCTCTTGATCACACTTATGGTGCATCTTAGAAGGGTACAGGTGAAACTTACTAAATGCAGAGTACAAATGTTTCCATACAATAACTAAGAAGATGCCATGAAGGAAATGTTGAACAGTTTAATGAAAATATTTCAGCTTGTATATGAAGCCAGCACATTGTACCCCATGATTGCACTAATGTACACAGCTATGATTTAATTTAAAAAAAAGAAAGAAAGAAATTTATGCCCTTATTAAAAGAGGCAGGAGAAAGCTTATTGTCCCTTTTGCTGTCCAACGTCTGAGAGTAAAACCGGGAAGGAGGCTCCTATCAGACACCGGACCTTCTAGCCCCCAGAACTGTGAGAAAGACACGTTTGCTGTTGAGGCCTCCAGTCTGCGGTGTGTTGTTATAGCAGAATGAACAGACTAAGAGACTGGGTTTCCAGTTCTTGCCCCCATCATCTCATTTTATTCTCCCATCAAATACATGGAAGACTACGTAAACAATATGATTATTCTTTTTTTATAAATAGAGAAGCTGCCGTTTACCTGCTCAAGGTCCCACAACCCTGATCTAGGCAGGCTGATTCCAGAGTCCTTGTACTGGACTACTATGACAAACTGCCTGGTTTTTCATATTATTCATTTCTGTCCTTTCCTAAACTCTCTGCAGTGAAGATGCTTTTCACTATGATTTCAAGTCGATGTCGCCTAACTATGGCCTGACAGCTTAGTCTAGCCTGCTGCCTATTTCTAAATAAAGTTTTATTACCACACATAATACCCATTTGTTCACATATTATGCAGCTGCTTTAGCTATAAGGGCAGAGTTGGGTAGTTGAGACACATGTCATATAGCTCCATGAACTCTAAAAAATTTACTGTCTGTTCCTTTACAGAAAAAGTTTGCTGACCCTTGATTTAATTAATCATTGAGCTTATTAGAATAACAACGGAGCTAGGATCCTGACCTTCCAAGCCTCATTGCTTAAAGGGAGTAGGCAGAAAGGGGAAGAAGGAAGCATGGCTCTCCGTACATTTGTATATGTGATACAGTGATGCCCCGAACCTGTGACTAGCCTTCTCTGTGACCAGGTCAGCATAGCAAAACCTAGAACAGAGAGTATGAATAGCATGTTGTTTTCACCTATTAACTTTCCATCCAAGCGTGAACAATCATGAAAGCGGTAATTAATGAATCTGGGGTTCTTTGTAAATTGCCAACTTTAAGATCACTTTGAAAGACTTGGGTGTGGCCACAGGATAAAAAATTTGAGCAAACAAGTGAGAATTGAGAGTGTTTTTAAAGAGAGCATTCCAGTCATTTCAGAAGTTTCTCATCTAAACAGAAATGTGATAAATGGACAGACACGCCCTTTAGAAACTAGAAGAATCTTTCTGCCAAAGTTCTGCCTTGGGGCATTCCAATTTTGGAGAGAAGAGGATAATATTTAAAACATCCTGAAGTTGAAGCGAGATGTCCAGCTGGCTAAAGAACAGCCTCCAGAGCAAAACCAAAGAGTAACTGAAAAACTGAAGCTACGTCACTGCTAGATCAATGCCTGCCTCCTAGGGCTGGGGATGTTCTCACAACCACAGAAAGAAGTTGAAAAAGATCTATGGGAAGGTGGGGAGAGAAGGGAGAGAGGAGAAAGATGTGTGTGTGGGAGAGAGAGAGAAGATGTGGGGGAGAGAGAAGGGCGAGAGGAGAGAGAGGTGGGGGGGGAAGAAAGAGAGAAGGGAAGAGAGAGAGAAAGGAAAGAGGAGAGAGGTGAGGAGAGACAGAGAGAGGGAAAGAGATAGAATAGAGAGAGGAGAGAGAAACAGTGAGAGAGTTAGAGAGAAAGAAAATACAGCCTTTGAGTAGACTGCACATTTTCCATACCGTGCTGTATTGTTTTCATGCATTATCTCACAGCGTGGATCGGTGCTGTCCCTAATTTACAGTTAAGGAGATGACAGCTCCGAGAGACCAGAGAACTTGCTTGAGAACTTACACTGCTAATAATAACAGTAAGAAAGACTTACCTAGTGCTCCACAGTACAGTGGCTTAGAGGACAGCTCTGGAATCAAGACTTGAGGGTTTGTATCTCAACTCTGCCTTTTACCTTGAGTAATTTCTCTATGGTTCACTTTGTTCACCTGAAAAGTAGAGATGACGTTGCCCCACCTCATACAGCAGACGTGAGATGTAAATGAGCTAATTTGTACAGTGCTTAGAACACTGTCTGGTGCGTAGTGGGTATAATGTAAGTGTTTAAGTTATTGCTGTGTGCTAGGTCATGTCCTTTTAGGGACATTATTCGCACAATCCTAGCAACAGCCTATAAGATAAATACTACTAATCCTCTCCTTTTAATTTTTATTTTTGTTTTTTGGAGACAATGTCTCACTCTGTTGCCCAGGCTAGACTGGAGTGTCAGGGCATCAGCCTAGCTCCCAGCAACCTCAAACTCCTGGGTTCAAATGATTTTCCTGCCTCAGTCTCCCAAGTAATTTGGACTACACGCACTCGATGGCCAGTTAATTTTTCTGGTTTTAGTAGCGATAAGTTCTTGCTCTTGCTTAGGCTGTTCTCAAACTCCTGAGCTCAAGGGATCCCCCTGCCTCAGTCTTCCAGAGTGCCAGGGTTAGAGGTGTGAGCCACTGTAACCAGCCCAAATCTCCTCTTTTATAAATGAAAAACCTGAGACCTCAGTTTTCTCAAATGGTAGCACCAAAGGTCAAAGGCAAATAACCTAACTCTGAAGCTGACACCCTTGACCACGTCAGGGTACCAAACCTATGCTTAGTGAGTAATGAGAGTCTGTTTCTAATTTCATGATTGAGATGTTCCATGACGTGGCAACCTCCTTGGTGCTATAGCTCTGCCTGAGCACATGTCCCATCATGAAAGAGCCACATTTGTCCCAAGCCTCAGATCTGGCTCTCCCTCCAACTCACCATCTATCTCCTGTCTCAATTTGTCCTAAGCCTGGACCAGAATCAAAGGGCTGGCTCTATCTTTATCAACCTTCTGAGGTTGTGTGTCATTTTTAGAGAAACTGTGAGAGATTGTGCTCAGAATAGTTTCCAGCTGGACCTTTTTAATGCCTTCAACATGCTCTGAGAAGAGAATAAGCCAGGAAGAAAACCCAGGCAGGAGAGCCTTCTCCCTATAAAAAGGGGAGAAGTCACGGCAATAGGAATCTAAGGAAAAGTTTAAGATCAGTGTATGAGTTAGCTCTGCTGCCATAACAAGGTACCCCTTAAAGAACAGAAATTTTATTTCTCATAATTTGGGAGGCTAAAAGTCTAAGATCAAGGTGTGGGTAGGGAAGTTTTTTTCTGAGTTTTCTTTCCAAAGTGTTTTAATTTTTTTATTATTTTTTTTAATGCAGGTTTTGGCCAGGGCCAGGTTTGAACTTGCCACCTCTGATATATGGGGCCAGCACCCTACTCCTTGAGCCACAGGCGCCACCCAAAATAGTTTTCAAGCATTCTAATTTTTTTTTTGCATTTTTTGGCCAAGGCCAGGTTTGAACCTACCACCTCCTGTATATGGGGCTGGCGCCGTACTCCTTTCAGCCACAGGCACCACCCTGAGGTTTCTTTCCTTAGTTCATAGATGGCCGTCCTCTGCCTCTGTCTTCCTGTGGTCTTCTGTCTGTGCGCATCTGTGTCTTAATCTCCTCTTATTATAAGAGCACCCATCATATTAAAGTAGGGCCCACTCTAATGACCTGATTTTAACTTACCTCTTTAAACTCCTCATCTCCAAATACAGCCATATTCTGAGATCCTGAGAGTAAGAACTTCAACTGATGAAGAGGGCAGGCACAATTTTGCTCATAACAACTTAGCCCCCTCACTTCTTAGCTGTATGACTTTGGATGAGACGTAGAAATGCTCCAACATTTATTTTCCCTCAATCTATAAAATGGAACAAGAGTAAGACCCACCTCATAGGAGTATTGTCAAAGGCAAAAGAAATTCTGCACTACTATAGCACATTTGGATGTGCAAATTTATTTTGCCTCCCAAAATCATATTGCACACAGGGATGATGGTATCCCTTGGAATCCCTGTCTGATTTTGGACATTATACTTTAATGTTTGAACACTGGCAAATTGGAGTAACCAATTGAGAGGAAACAGAATAATAAGAGCTCTGGAATAGAGGGGTCATAGACGTAACTGTTGAGCAAACCAAAATATTCAGCTTCAATAAGAAAAGATGAAGAGGAGGAATACAGGGAATTGTCTTAAAATATTTGTTTACTGGCTGGGCACAGGGGTTCATGCCTGTAAGCCTAGCACTTTGTTCTGAGACAGAAGGATCGCTTAATGCCAGGAGTTTGAGACCACTCTGTGCAACATAGCAAGACCCTATCTCTACATAAAAGGCATGATGGGGTGCAACTGTATACTTGGGATGTTGAAGTGAGAGGATCACTTGGGTCCAGGAGTTAAGCCTACATTGAGCTATGATTGCACCACTGTAAGAAAAATTAAAAAGTATACATTTGTTTACTGTTGCAGGGAAAAGGAGATGGAAAGCCTTTTTGGTTTGAGACAGATGATCCAGTGATACAAACTTAGAGGGTGGACGATTTGGGTCCAATGATAAGAATTTCTAATGTTCAGAGCATCCAAAGTTGAGGTACTATTTCCCATCTCAGAAGGCATAAGTCCCAGGGGCTCTTTTGAGCATTTACCTTTCTAAACACAAGAGATAAGTAATTTCACATTGAGTGGACTGGAAAGGATAGATCCTGCCTTGGGTTGGAGGTGGGAAAAACTGACCCTTGAAGTCTCCCCAGTTTTGAGGTTCTCTCTCCTACAAACTATGTTATCTATGAGAAAGGGACATTCATACCAGCAAATTTAATTAAAGGAGGCTACCTATAAGGAAACAAGGATCCTTATAAAACTTATTGCAAAAAGTATAAATGCCCCAAAGGGGCAGAGACTGAAAATTAAAGAATTTTCAAGGGTAGAAGCAACATCTCTCTTATGCTTGGCTCCCAAATGACTCCCTTAGCCTCAGAATTCACTTTCCCTTCCAAGTCCATCAGGAAGGGGGCAGAACTAAATAACTAAAACTTCTGGCTTTCAACTCCAAAGGGACTCAGGTTGAGTTTGATACACACCCTTGGTGTAATGAGCTATGGTGAGGACATGTTGGGATGATGGGGTTGCATGATTTGGGGAGCTGCACTAACCCACTTTATTAGTAGTGGGCCAAAGCTTTCAGAGCACAGACTGTGGGCTGGGTAGCTGCACTAAATTGTATTTGACATCAGGATTTCTCAAATGTGGCCTCTTCAGAGATCTAACTCAGTAGGTAGTTGGGTAGTGTTGGGAATCTATAGTATTTTTGAATCGCTCTCATAGGTGACTCTCTCGTGAACCACTGTTCTACATTTTGACTTTGTACTTCATGTTGCTAACATCTCCATTTCTCATGTATTTAAACCTCTCATATGACATATATAAAATTAGACCCACTCTAATTCTGTCTTATAGCCACAATGTAGTTACATAGTCCTGGAGGGCACAGGCTATTTCTTCATAGTGACAAGTCCGATAGCATTTAACACTGTACCTGGCTCAGTGTTGACTTTCTACAGAACTAATATAATTCTGCAGACTGACAGAAAGCTACATTAAGACGATGTTTTCTGCACCCCCTCCCAAACTAGACAGGGAAATCCACTCAGAAAATGCCTAATTGCTCTGTAATTCGACATAGCTGGGTAATCAGGCTGGGATGAGGGTGATTAATTACAATCTGTGCGCTATGCTGTCCCAGAGGCTGGTAGCCTATGTTACACAGTCAATTAGCTACCAGTCACAATCATCTAGGTTGTTATTTATTACTAGGTATGTCTGAGCAGTGGATCTTATGAGGCAGAGAACAAGTGGTGAGGGGATCTGTACTGTGGGCTCTAGGCAAAAATCCCAGAAAATATGAGGGGAGGGCCTCGGAGTAGGGGCCATTCTCCCCAAGACGGCAGCTGGAAAGGTTCCAAGTCCTCTCACCTGCACCTCTCAGTAACGGGTGAGGAGGATCTGAGTGAATTTAGGTCAACCAGGGTGTGCAAGGCACCAGGGAGGTCTGGAGGTAGAAAACACAGAAATGAGAAGTCTGGTGGGTAAGAGAGAGACGTACTACACTAGAGAAGAGAGAGATCACAGTCAAAGCCTCACATAGTTTTATCTGGCCACAGTAGATGAGCTGCAGACGAGAAATCAGAAAACAGAACGTGGTAGGAGAGGATCATCATTGCTGGAAGGACAAGGGACATTATAGGGTGGTGTGGAAGGAGGTGGAATTCCAGTCAGACCATGAGGTAGAGGGAAGGAAGCTGCAGGAGAAAGGGAAATAATTAAGTTTAAACCTCACAAACACCTCTCAGACATTGTACTAGACCTTGCGTAATACAGCACTGCAATGTAGTGGAAACGGCATGGACGTTGGAACCAGATTCAACCTCACTTTGAAAATCCTGATTCTGCTACTTCCACGAGCTCATTACTTAGCCCATATAGGACTGTTTCCTAATCTATAAAAAAATGGGGGAAAAGACACCTGTCTCAATGTGTGGTTCCAAAAATGGATTGAGATAACCAAATATGTGAAACACCTGTCAGGTGCTTAAAAAGTGGTAGCTCTTGTTCTTATTTCTGCTGTTCAAAACAAATCCACAGAACTGGCTTATCCATTCTACAGATGAGAAAACGGAGGCTTAATGAAATCACGTGATTTATGCAAGATGAGAAGTTGATAGGCAGCAGACTCTGTTTGACTCCAAAGAGCCTGTGCCTTTCCTAGTATATCTTGAAGAGGATGGGGCAACACAAGCTATATTAAGGGAAAATGACTCCAACATTTTGTGGGAAAGTGAATACTCATGGAAAGGAGTATGCTTACTTATGCTTTATGCTAACGAATTAGTCCAGCATGACATTCATTACCAACTTCACCTGCTTTGAGCTCTCTGCCCACCTCTTCCTGCCTCTGTCTCCTACTCTGCCCTCATGCATCCTGTCTTGACACCTCCTCTGGACTTTGCCGCTCTGAGTGGCCTCACTTCCACTGGCTTCCATTGCTGTCTACCACCTTCATGCCATCATTCATGCTCCTGAGAATCCCAACAAGCTTGGCAATATCTTGGAGAACTTTCTTTCATCTTAATAAGCTGAGTAGACCCCCACTATAGATTTTCTAGGTCTAAGAGACTAGAAAGATACAGCCCTGGAAGGTCACTTTTTCTCTTCAAGGGGCTCCTAAACCACCAGAAAAGCAGGAAGAACACATTGAAGTACCAGTGGCCCAGAAGACTCAGAGCAGCTCCCCTGTGGTCCTTGAGCCCTCATAGCAAAGGCTGATTCCCTCAGCTTCGCTCTTACCACCGTGTGCCATTTTGCCCATAAACCTCCTCCATGTGAAACCTGTGCCCACTTGGGTTTGAGTCCTAGGAATTGGGAGTCAATTCTATACTAGACTCTTTAACTTCTAAGTAAATTATCATAAGTAAATCCCCTGATGAGGTGGTTGCCTAGAACCACATTCCAATCACCACTGATTAAAATCCCATAACTTCTGACATAATTTTATTCATTAGAGATTGGTAGTTAATACCAAATCCAACTCATAATCCAGAGGAGGGGATAACAAAAGAGCATAAATATGAAGAGGTGGAAATCCTTGAGGGCTATCTTAGAGTCTGCCTATCATTACTCACAAACTAAACAAAATGAAATATTGGGCTATTGTTTAAATCAGACCTTTGTTACATGGGCTGAAGGACATGAGGAATAAAGTTAAATTTGGGGGGATCTAGAAGTATTTTCACCTTTTCTCCTACTTATTTCTAGGCTTCCTTGGAAAAACTTGCACATGTAAAGAGTTTGGCATACTGCAATCAGTTTTAGTGTAGCTGTTTTCCCTGTTGCAAGATTATTAGTTATTATTTTTTTATAAAACTCCTCTCACTATCATTCCCAACATTGTTATTACTTTTTAAGGTACCAGCTATACATGCTAATTTTCTTAGACAGGAAACTTAAATAATAATGGTGATTCTCCTCTTTCTTTCTTTCCTCCTCTTCCTCTCCCATCTCCCTTTCTTCCTCCATTTCTCCATGTTTGTTTCTTCCTCTTCCTCCCTCTCTCCCTTTCTTCTTATCTTCCTTCCTTTCTTCCCTCTTTAATCAGACTCAAAGTATCTCTGAATCTGCCAAGTAAAAATTTCTAACATCGTCTCCAACATGATAATGGCTAACATGGGGCTAAACACTCAATCCTTAAACCAGGACATGAAGGCAACTTAGAATTAAACTTTCAAGAGGCTCACCCAAGGCAGAAACATTTCTTGGGCCTTGAGCACTATTAAATGGAGATGATAACAAGGCTTTCTTGTCAGAGCTGTAGTTCTCAAATTTTAGCATGCATCAGAATTACTGAGTTTCCAATTCAGTAAATCTGGGGCTGGGTCCAAGAATTTGCACTTCTACCAAGTTTCCTGGTGGTATTGATGCTGCTGGTCTGGGGACCACTTTTAGAACCACGCTATTAGAAGACCTCTGTACTTCCACATTGCTAAAGTTTAACCAATTGTATAGACTTGGGGAAGCCCTTCTACTGACCTTCTGTTCTTATTTAGGGCTAGGAATGGTTTCTAGTCGGCTCTTCCTGGCATTGACTTTTTTTTCCACAAATGGTGGAAAACAATCTCCCTTTGAAAGTCAACTCAAATAGTAGCAAAAATTGTCCCTGGGGCAGCACCTGTGGCTCAAGGAGTAGGGCGCCAGCCCCATATACCAGAAGTGGCCAAAAACTGCAACAACACCAACAACAACAACAAAAATGTGTCCATGTTTAGGCATGTTCCAAAAAGAGCTGGTTTCTCAGCTTGAGAAATAAAAATTTTAAAAACCTCTTATGGCCAGGTGCAGTGGCTCATGCCTGTAATCCCTAGCACTCTGGGGCTGGGGCAGGAGAATCCCGTGAGCTCAGGAGTTCGAGACCAGCCTGAGCAAAAGTCAGACCCCCCCATCTCTACTAAAAACAGAAAAATTAACTGGGTGTTGTGTTAGATGCCTGTAGTCCCAGCTACTTGGGAGGATGAAGTAGGAGAATCACAGGAGTTTGAGGTTGCTATGAGCTAGGCTGATGCCATGGGACTCTAGACTGGGCAACAGAGTGAGACTTTTGACTCAAAAAAATAAAAGTCATGTTGCTTTTTCTTTTGAGTTATCATGTAAAGAGGTGGATTTTAACCTATTGGCCACTTCATACTATTGTTTAATGACCCTTTCCCCTCATACCTTACTTCATATGCTCATGCTGTCATAACCAGGGGCTGGATATGACACATTTGATATATATATATATATATTTTTTTTTGTAGTACAATTGAGATTTCTGACCTGTATAGGGAACAAGGGTGTTGGGAAAGGAAAGAGGTTTCCCTTCCACTTTACTGATAGGCTAAGACTACCATGGACTTCCACCTGAGGGTTAGTACCTTAAGAAGATTCCCTTGAGCAAGGCTCTCCATCCAGAACTGGGGTCTAAGCAACCGGGGGCATCTCCAGGCCCTGAGAAAGTGCTTCCTATTAAAGGGTGCACCACAGAATATGAACAGATATAAACTGGGAAAAGAGTTTCAGAACCAAACTCGTTGGGAAACGCTGGATTAAATAAACAGGTTTGTTTAGTATAGGACTTCTCAGAAACCTTATCTTGGTGTTCATCATGGATCTTTTAGGGAGGGATAATTCTATAAAAGTCCTTTATTTAGTTCTGAATAGGCAATACAGTCACATGGTTCAAAATTCAAAATGTATAAAAGGGTATACACTCAAGAATCTCTCTTCTTTACCCAATTATGATGGGATTATGATCCCATCACAAACAATGTTGTCTTCTTCCAGAAATATTTTATTCATGTATAAAAATATGCACATATTTTTCTTTCCTTTTCTAAAAAAGTGGTAGCATACTATAAACTACCAACTTTTCTCCTACCAAACATTTGTTTCCATGTTAGTATGTAAAAAACTACTCTTATTTTTTAATGATGCCATAGTATTCCATTTCTTGGATGTATCAGTTCTATCTTTCATGAATATGTAATTTTTTCTATTCTTAAGCTTTTAAAAACATTGCTGTAATAAATAATTTCATATATGCATAATTTTACATGTGTGGGATAAAGTTCCAGAAGTGGAATTCCCACAAAAAGGTATCTACATACAGCGTTTGGTATGAATCTCATATCAATTTTTTGGAGCTTTGGTATATGAAGTATGTCTTTTTCATTGTATTCATCATTTGAGTTTTTCTTATTATGAGCAAAGTTGAACATTCTTTCATGTTTGAGAGACATTTATTTATCCTTTGTTGTGAACTTTTTGATGAATTTTGCCCTTTTCTCATTGTATTGGTTTTCTTTTTATTGATTTGTAAGAACTCTTTATGTATTAAAGAAATTAGGCCTTTGTTATATGAGTTGAAAATATTTTCCCCAATTCATTCTTTGTTTTTTATCTTTGATTGCGGTATTTTTAATATCCAAGAATTTTTAATATAATCAAAATTATTAATTTTTTGGATTTTGAATTTTTTAATTATAGTTTGATCTTTCTGCTCTGAAATTATTAAAAAAATTCTTCCACCATTCTTTTGTTACTTTTGTTTTTATTTTTACATTTAAATAGTTCATTCTTTTGAAGTTTATATCATGGTAAAAGTGATTTATATATCTACTTTTCACCAGATGATCAACCAGATGTATTAACAATTATTGAATAATGCTTCCTGTCTCCAGTGATTGAGATACTACCAATTCAATTGTTTATTAAGTTCCTATGCGGACTTAGGTCTACTTTCCAAACTTTTAATTATCACGTGGATCATTTTCTATTCATCATAGCACAGTTTTAATTATTAAGGCTTTATAGTATGTTTTAGTATCTGTACTAAACTTCTTGTTACTTGGTACTTGGTACTTCTTGTTCTCTTGTCATGCTTCTTTTTAAGAATTTTTGGCAGATGTACATTTTTGTTTATTTTTCTGAATGAATTTTAGAACTGTTTTATCTGTTTCAAAAACAGAAAAAGAAAACAATCCAATTGGTATATTTATGGAATTATTTTTAATCTTATAGATTACCTGCTGAGAATTGACCTCTTTTTGAGGTTGTGGCTTCCTTTCCAACAATAAGAGATTCTTTTTGCATTTGTTCAAATCTTTTTGAATTCTTCAAAAGAGTTTTAAACTTTTCATCTTATAAATCTCATATATTTCTTGTTAAATTTATTTCTAGATATTTCATCTTTTGTTCCTACTCTAAATGAGATATTTTTTGCTATAATATTAAACTTTTTTAGAAGGAAATCTCATGGGACTAACAATTTGTGGGACCACCTTGGGAAATTCTACTTGGCTTTGTGTAACCCCTGTACTGTAAATAATGTGTGTCCAGGAAGGGAAATGAGACATTTCCCTAGAAGATCCAGAGACTTTATAAGGAAAGGGAGGAGGAAGACCACTCTTTTGCCTTTGAAAGGATTGGGTAGTGTTGGCCTTATAGAAACACTCATAGCATATCTGAACTGGAAGATTAAATTCTCTAATGTGGAAGATGACCAGAGCAAGAAAATGACCTAGTGGAATTGGGCAGAGTCCAGGTTCTGGCTCATATAGATGGAGGTAGCTGAGGTTTTTGCCACTAGTAATAGGCAATATCCTTCTATTCTGCCCTGAACTTCTTCATGATTTCCTGAGAGCTAGAGGGAGTGTACCCAACATCTATTTTATCTTGTCATGTGCCAGACACTATGCCACCTACAACACCTACACTGGTCTTATTGACAACACCCATTTCCATCTCCTAGATAATCATGTCTAATCTGTCATTCTAACCCAGTAGAACTCTTCTTTCATTTTTAGACCCAAACAAATGTTAGGGTTAATTCATCATTGCACCTAAAGACAAAACTTTGTTGGTTGGATGTGATGAACCACAGCTAAGGTACAATAGGAACCTGAGATTAATTCACCTACCCGAAGGGGTTCAGACAATTAGGAGCTACTACTCTACTTGAATAGGAGCAGAGTCTATTCTCCAAACCTCCTTCTACCCTGCCTCCTGCTTGACTCCCAGACCTTCTCATTGCAGATAGAATTCTAACTGTGAAAATTTCATTAAGTTTTCTTAGAGCTATTTATGATTCTTCAATATTTATGTGCATGATGATCTTCTCTCTCCACGCCCTATGTCTTTGTTGATCATGAGTTGACCATGGTTTACCCAAAAAGGCCATTCAGTGATGACAATCATGCCAACAAGCTTTTCACACCCAACCTGGTAAAAGCACAGAATGGGGGAGTGAAAAAGCATGGCTGGGAGTTTTTCTGTGATGATTTCTAGTTGTATAAACCAAGGATGGTCACCTAAACTCCCAGGCCTATTTCCTCCTCTAGAAAACAGTGTATAATTTTATTGTGTTAAAAAAATACGAAAATCCCATTTTTGCAAGTTGAAGATAATCTAATATTACCTATTCTTTTTTAAAAGGACCAACATCTTTTTTAAAAATTTATTATTTCAGAATGTTACAGGGGTGCAAATGTTTTAGTTTTATGCATTACTTTTTTTTTTTTTTTTTGAGACAGAGTCTGATTTTGTCACTCTTGGTAGAGTGCCACAGCGTCACAGCTCATAGCAACTTCAAACTCTTGGGCTTAAGCAATCCTCTTGCCTCAGACTGCTGAGTAGCTGAAACTACAGGCACCCACCACAATGCCCAGCTATTCTTAGAAACAGGGTCTGGCTCTTGCTCAGGCTGGTCTTCTGAACTCAAACAATCTATCCGCCTCGACCTCCCAGAGCCTGTGATTATAGGCATGAGCACCTGGCCTACATGCATTACTTTTACACAACTTGAGTCAAGATTATAATTATATCCATTTCCCAGATAGTGTGCATTGTCCCCATTAAGTGTGAATTTACCCATCTCCCCTGCTCCCACCTGCTTGATTTCCATTGAGTTTTGCTACCAAAGGTACACATACATATTCATCATTTAGTACCAATTTAAAAGTGAGCATATGTGTTAATAACATCTGTTCAACCTAATAGTACCTGCCTTAGCTATCTTATATAGAACTGTGAAGAGTAAAGGAAGCAATAGGCATGAGAGATTGCTTTAACATGGTTCAAGTATTCCACAAATGTAAAGGGTTATTGTTTATTTCCTTCACAGACTACTTGCCATTTGAAAGTAGGCAAAGAAAATGATCCCTAGTGGTAGAATTTCAGATAGATTTAAATGTTTACATATTTTGCATGGTAGGCTGAATAGGGTCCCCAAATGTGCTATGTCCTAATCCTCAGACCCTGTGAATGTTTTCTTCTATGGCAAAAGGGACTTGTAAATATTAGTGATTATACTGGATTATCTGCGCAAGCCTGATGCAATCACAGCAGTCCTTGTAAAAGGGATGCAAATGAGTTAGAGTCAGAGGAGATGGCAGTGATGGAAACAGAGATAGGACTGATACACTTTGACAATCAGGAAAGGGATCACAAGCCAAGGAATACAAGCTAGACTCCAAAAAAGATGAAGAAATAGATAATTCCTAAGAACCTCCAGGAACAACCAGCCTTGCCAAGGTATTGATTTTTAACCCCATAAGATTCATTTCAGACTTCTGACCTCCAGAATTTAAAAAGAATAAATCTGTGTGGTGTTAAGCCACTGTGTTTGTGATAAACTGTTAACAGCAGTCATAGGTAATTAATATGCTCTGTGACCTAGCAATTTACTCCCAGGCATGTAACTAAGATAAACTTTTTTGGATATATGCCAAGAGAAGAAATAATGTTCATAGCAGCACTGATCACAATAGCTAAACATCAGTGAGAGAGTGAGTGAATGAACTCTAGTGAAATATTATTCTTCTGGCAAAACATATGAACTATAGTGATATGAGAAAATCTGGATGAATATACTTCTTCTGTTTTTTTTTGTTTATTTTCAAATCATATCAAATTTACAGAAAAGTTGCAAGCACAGTCCAAGTACCTTTTTTTTTCCTGGCCCTCTTCTTCCCCATCACCTATGAATACTTTAGGGCATATATTCTACATACAAAGGCCTTCTCTTACATAACCACAATACAACCATCAAAATCAGGAATTTGCATTAATATTTGCTACCATGTAATCCTCAAACCTTGTTTAATTGACGTCAATTGTTCCAAAATATCTTTCCGAGCCAAGGAGTCTGGTTCAGAATCATACTTTGTATTTGCTTGGCATGTCTTTCCAGTTTCTTACATTTGGGGCAGTTCTTTAATTTTTCTTTAATTTTTATGACCTTTACCCTTTTGAAGATTATAGCAGTTATTCCACAGAATTCCCTCAATGTGAGACACTCTTCTGATACTTTCTCATGACTAGATTCAGGTTATGTATCTTTGGCAAGACTGTTTTAGAAGCAATGCTGCATTCTTTTCATTGTATTCTATCAAGCACATGATTTTGATTTGTCCCATTACTGATGAAATTCTCTTCGATCCTTGATTAAAACAGTATCCGCCAGGCATCTCCACTGTGAAGTTATCCTTTTTCCCTTTAGCAATAGAATTTTCAGTAAAAATAGTAAGAGATGATAAGCAGGATAATACCCTTTTATAAAGTTAAAAACCACCACATTAAAAAAAAATGTTTAGTAGGAATACATAGGGATGAGATAAAACCATTAAAAAAAGGAAAACAAAGGGCTGATGAACACAGAGCTCCAATAAGAAACTGTTCAGTGGAAGGATCTGGGGATAAAGGAGAAGAAGAAATTCATGGGTATGTGCAGGTTATTGGCAAGTTTCTGGTGTTGGGTAGCAAGTCTAGAGAGGTTTACTATATATTGTTAAAAACAAACAAGGCAAGAAGAGTAAAAGAAGACCATGATTGCAACAGTAAGAGTGAGTCAAGGACCACAGATTATGATTCATCCAATTCTATGAGCTTACATTCTAATTTTTAAAAATTGGACAATTTGATATACAAGTAGCAGAGCAATGTTGGGTAGTAGAAGAACACTTCTAAAATCACTCCCACAACCACTGCCCCCAGCCTCAACTACAGTGATAGAGTTTGCGCCTAGATGGAGAGAGCCAACATTCCATATCCTTCTATAATTATGGCTGATAATTTTGAGTTCAGAGAACAGACGGTACAGACCCAGAAAAGCTATTAAAGCTTAAAGTATTTTGATAATAAAATATAGGAAAATTCATCTTCCTGGAGCAACTTTGCATTGCCAGAGCATTTGCATTTTTCCAATTTCATTTCCCTTTTGCAAGCACGCGTACGGACTTTCAGTGGTGAATGGAGGCCCTACCGCCTCCACTCCCTGGCTCTTGCAAGTATGAGTTTGGCATCATTGACACAGACAGGACTTTATTGGAAAAATTTCTGCGTTCTAATCTCAATTATAACAATAATTGCTGAGTAACACAAGGCAAACTATTTCCTATCTATGGGCCTCAACTTATCCAGCTGTGATTATAAACCCGATTCTTTACGCCCCAGAAATTCTGATTTTTGTAGGTCTGGGGAGAGCCAAGGCAGACGTATTTTGAAAAAGCTATTCAAATAAAAATCACTGTGCTTGTTGACTTCTACATGTGATTCACATGCCAATGTTCTTACTCTAATGCTTTTGTTTTTCTGAGTGCGCAACTCCATGGTGGATGCCCACTGGGTTAAGTCTTTCTCTGGGAAATGACCACAGAGAAGGAAGGCTAAATTTCTGCCCTATGATCTCACCTTTAGTTGTAGCAAATTTGTCTAGGGGTTGCCACCTGACTCAAGATAGGTCAACTATTGTCTCTTGCTTGGGAATTTAGAAGTGATACAAAGAGATTCTCATCTGAATCTAGTCATTCCCATGAGTCTCAAAGGAGATCTCTGCATTGTAAGATTGAATAAAGAGAAAAGTTTCGGAAGGAAGTTGAAACACTGAAAGGAGAAGAGATAGGAGATGAGAAGGGCACACTAAGCTCTCAATTGTTTTCAATTTTTTGATTCCATTCCCTGTAGATGGCCGGCTTCTTTCCTTCCTTTGGATAGGTGACATGATGAAATAAGTAAGTTATCTTTATTTTTTCCTAAGTAGCCACCTTAGCAATAATTTGCATAGTGCTTGCTCTCTCCTGTCTACTCCTTGGTTCAGAGTTCATCCTGAACAGAAAGAATTTCATTTGGGTTAATAGACTACAGATTTAGTAGCTGTAGGTTGAAAACAAATGGCTGAAATGGGGGTGCAGGGGCAGGGAAATCAGAGGGATGTAAGAGTGAGCTCAAATTCTTAGCTTGTCAGAGGGGGTTAGATACTTATTAATTCTACACATTAGAAAGATACATTTGAATAAGCACAGTAAAAATTTCAGGGTAACCACTGGAAAGATGAGTATAAAATGCACATCATTCAAATAAGTATAGTAAAACAAAATGAATGGAGAGAATTTTAGGCCATTTGATAGTATAAATCTCCCTATTAAAAAGACAAAAACAAACACTGGAAGTCTCCATCAATGAAAAGAGCAATGATATTGAACTGATAACAAGAATGATATTTTATCCTAATAAATGGATAAATCAGACAAATTAACAAAAATGGTAATGTCTAGTGTTGTGTAGGGCATGGAGAAATGAACTCCATATGGACTGTGTGTGAAGATATATTGCTACAATCTTTCCAGAAGAAAATTTGGCAACTTATGCCAAAACCATGATTTATATTCTGTATTTTGACTTTTAACCTCAAAATTCCACTGCTAAAATCAAGATTGTCATTTAAAGTATTCCTCCTAGTATGAACATATTAAAATAATCTCAATGCCCTAAATTATGATATTATTATAATAAATCATGCTATTTACACACTTTGGAATACTAGGTAGTCATTATCCCTTATATTATGTTAGCATTTATTAGCATCAAATGGAAAGAGCCTCAAAATAGTTTAAACATGAAATATCAAGATACAAAGTAAAACAACTGAGTTTTTATAAATTAATATGTTTCTCTATATGCATGGAAAACTGTTAGGAAGGAGTCACACGATGGAATTAAATTATGCTTTTCTTTCAGTAATATGCTTTATGTTCATTTTCTTCATTTTGTCTGTCTTCTACAGTGTCCCCTTTAATGCTCATAGTACTTTTTCAACAGTGACTTCAAGTTGACCCAGAGCTTTCCTATTCACCAGTCCATTTGAGCCACTTGACAGCCCAAGGATTTCAGCAGGTAAAATGTTACCATCACTCACTTTTACTCCTGAGAAAACCGACAGAGCTTCCAAGGCCCAGAGCTGGTATCCGTCCTCAGCACTTTCTCCTCCAGGGCCAATACTCCTTCCCCTGCCTTGTGAGAGAAAATAGCACTGTGGAAGCTCCTAAATAATCAACAACAGGTCAGGCAATTAAAATGCCAATAAGCCGTCCTCAGGCACATTAAATGTACATGAGTCCTCGGACACAATAGGAAACAATTCTAAGTAAGAACAGAAGAAAACCACATGGCATAGGTGTAGGATTGTAACTATGTAAAAAAGTATAGATGCTTGCACACACACGTGTGTGTATGGTGGGGCATATTCACCTTGGGAGTGTATTTATAAGAATATTAAAAGTGTGGCAGTAAAAACAGAGTGATTCTGCCAGGGTCTGATCTGGGAGAGACACCTCCCCAACTCTGAGGACGGTCATAGGCAACAGTGAAAAATAATCATGAGGCGGAATCAACAGAAAAACTCTGGCAATATGAATAATCAGAGTAG